>JAVSCE010008197.1:0-30786 GCA_032199065.1 Smutsia gigantea | reverse complement strand
ATATTTATAATTTATTTTGTCATCATTCCTAGTACATGTATGAAGAGTGTGAATTTAATAGTAAATGCTTCTTCATTGTTAATTCATCTTTTTTCTCTGTGAGCACTTATGATAATGAATGTATTTGATATTCAGGTTTTCCATGTTTTCATTTTGGAGTTTAGTAATTGGTGGTTCACGATGCCAAAGAACATCAAAAAACATTAAAAAGTCTCTAATACTATAATGGAAGTATAAATTGGTTATTCCACTAGATTTTTAAAAACCTTAGGTCTAACTGCGTTGCAAGAAAAGTCTGTAAAATGTTATTCTTTCTGAATTCAGTTTTAGGTAGTGTGTTAAATAGATTCCCTGGACATAACATTATACAATATTACAAATGTTTAAGAAACACCTTGCTTATGTTCAAAAAGTAGAGGGAAAGGGTTCAAAAGTAGAGGGAAAAAAGGATCAGTTTTAATTAATTAATTTTGATTAATTTAGTTTAGATATGCCCCAAAATATAGGTGATCCCCATTTGTTTCTAGATGCATTTTCAAAAGTGTGTTTGGGACAACTGGACACATTAAACTTTTGAGATATAAATGAAAACAGCTAAATATCCACACAATAGTAGTTTACTTTTATTTTTAAAACATACTAGTTTAGGTATGTTGTTTTTTTCCCCTGGCATATCTAACATATATTTACGATCACTACAGTGTAATAATTACTGAACTGCATTTTAAAGTGATCTTTTAAGCTTTATTTTTTTTTAAATACAGATTCCAGATTTTACAGGTTGAATTTATGTCAGGCTAAGTGATGTCTCCAATCATTATGCTGTTAATCAAAATAAAGTAATTTAGAGAATGACCTATTAATATGAGACACTGTAATGATTGGAATACAAAGTGACATAATGATTTTATGAGAGATTATTTGGGTTAAAAAAACCCAAGCAACCCTCACCTTATATATACATATGTATGTTTACACAACAGGAAATTCAAGACCTGTGAAGGATTATAGTGAAGCAAGCCAATCTTTCACACTTGTCCCTGGTTTTTCATGTCCTACTTAGGTACTCAACAAATACTAAATGAATAACTGATGAATATTTTATATACTGTCTGCTTTCTGTTTTTAAATATGCATTATTTTTACAATCAGAAAGAAAAACAAAGAAATTAGTTCCCCTATAAATCTGAAAATTGAAGCTAGACTTGTGTTTCATTTTGAATATACTATAATACTTAAAATTCCAGACCTCAACTGAAATTTTAGCAAAAAGGTCCAATCCTTAAATTAGCCCAGATCATTCTAGGGATTGTTTTAGTGCTATTAACTCTATTTAGTTCCAGAGTCCCCTACATTCTTCCATTGTGTAAGCCACGTAGGGAAAACTGGGAAAACTCTTTGGAAAGAAAACTTAAAATTTAACAGAGTTACTGAATTGAATTCTCTACTACTACCTAGAAGTAAGGAAGCTACTATGAAAACTGTCTTAATGTTCTAAAATTGAGTGAAGTTGTAGCCTATTAATTACTCTTATATAACTAATTAAAGCTGTTCCCTCAATGAACTCTGTAAGTTTCACACATTTGTAGTTTGCTCTGAGAAGTACTATGGATAATGGCAAACTTTTCTAATTGGGGCAGCAGTTGCCAGGACCAGGCTAGTCAGGAGTATTGAGAACTTTATCCCATGAGTTTCATGTGTGCCCAAGGTATACCACTGAAACCCGTTTCCTCAATCCTGCCTTCCTCTGATGTTCAAAATGTATTCATCTATACTATTGTATGGTTTTAGTCCATGTTGCTATGTGTCACTTTCCTGGTATCCCATCCTTAGTTTACTGTCTTCAGAAACATCTTCAGCATGCTCTACAGAACCTCCATTTTACTATTTAAAACAAGCAAATAGTCAAAACGCTAACCCCCTTACACCTCTGTCTTCACAGATTGTTTCAGTTGGGTTCTCTGGGAAGCAGATGCTAAGATGGAGGTAGGAGTGCCAGAGGTTTACTGGAGGGTAACACCTATGACAGGTAAATGGGGCAGGAAATCAGATTGGAAAGAAAGGCTCAGACCACAGTGCAGATCTGACCAGGTGTCAATCAACCCAGTGGAAAGCTGGAAAACAGACACTGATGATTAGAAGGGGTCTGTGTTGGAAAGATGGGCAGGTCCCAGTATCTCCACCCTGCTCAGTCATTGGCTGGGTCTCTCCAGGAAAAGCATGGCCTCACTCAAAAGTGAAGGCAGAACCCAGCAGGTGCTAACAGCTGGATGCTACCAACCAACTGTACTCCTTGTGGCTGAAATCAAGGTCTTTCTTGAAGGGAGATCATAGATGTGCAACTCTAATACTACCCCATAAATTAATTCTTTCCTGCCCCACCTCTGAAATCTTAAACTTCACCACCCTGTCCACTCACCCTAATGCCCTATCTCTCACTGTTCACTCCCTTACTCTTGTTATTTCTGGTCTTTGGTTGCCTGTGGGACTTCTACTACCTTATTCCCTCAACCTTCTCTCAACATTTAAGCCCTCTCTTGCCTTCACTGTTTTCTCTAGCCAGGCTAGATCTAGTTCCCCATCACTTCACCCATTCTCCAGCCAATATCCTTCAATTCCTTGCCCTTTTCCCTTAAGGGCCCACACTACAAAACCTTGTTTGTCTGCCTACTTTATTCTTATACTCAAAACTGCTGACTGCAGCTAAAGAAAATCATACACCACCATACATAAATGTCACAGAGTTTCTAATCTTAGCTGAACCCTAGCACTATACAGAAATCCTACAATTAAGTACTTCCTTCTCACATGGCATCTGAGGAAAATCTTAAAATTTTTGTTTTGCAACCTGTTTAAGAGCGTGATGGAAAAGCATGGGCTTTGGAGTCATACAGATTAGATTTGAATTCTAGTTCTTTACTGCCTGTATGGCCTTACTCAAATTCTCTGGGTCTTTTTCTCAGTCTTTAAAATGGAGTTAATATTAACTGCTGATGTCAGATTGTTCTGAGGCTTACATAAAATATGTAACTGGTTTAGTGAGCAGTCTCAAATCATTGAAATTATATACTCTAAGGTTTTTTTTCCACACCAACTGCTACCAACTATTGAAATTACATCTCAGTCCAATTCCAGAACATTTTGGGTATTTCAAAACATTGCTAATGCAGTCCTCTTCTGCACAGATGCAAATTAGATAGGAGGCTGTATGCATTGTGAGTAGTGAAGGCTTGATTTGCTCTCTCAGACTCCGCAGTTCCCTCCTTCCACTTATCCTCTGGTGTCTGAAAAGGAGGACAGGCAAGGAATAATTTGTCTCTATATACTGCCAAGGTTGCTGTCTCCTTTGATTGTAAATGATCTTTGCATCTTTTCTATAGGCTCCGTATGACCAGATGGTAACCACAATAAGTTCCCTTGGCCAAGATATTCATCCTGGGCAGTTCCAGTAAACACTGAGGTCTCTTGGAAGACTTAACTTCATCATCTCTTGGCTGAAGTACATCCCTCCCAGCCTCACTTACCACCCAAAGGACTGGTCCAGGATTCAGTGGTATATATCTTACCTGCTTGCTCATTGGCCACTGCAATCCAGATCTGGAGCCAAAGGTACAAGTGGGATTCATTTTTTGTATCTCTAGGCATCTGGGATTTGAGATAAGATGTCCTTGCCCTCTTGGCCTGGCCATACCACCTGGCCACCCCTCCGTAGTGTTCCTTCCACTATTTTGGTAGCACTGAGCAGGACAGGAAAAACTGGTTGCTAGGAAGACATCCCCGTGGGGAGTTCAGGAATCACAGGCCAGAATGAAGACTTCTGTGAACTTGGTCTCAAAGAATTTGGTAAATACTTCTCAAGAGTGTACCATTTCACTATAATCCCTGGACTAATTAGTAACCCCAAAGGGTCAGGAAAAGATATCAACTGGTACTTTTACTTCATTTTGATACATGTATACAAAGCATCATTTATAACTGACCTGGATATATCAATGAATGTTACTTTTTCTGGGTGAGGTATAAGGGAGCTCCATTTCTAGACTGCACGTCTATATAGCCAAATAGGGTGCACACATGCCCTGATCTAAGCACTTTACCAATATTAACTTATTTAATTCCCACAAAAATCCTATGAGTAGTTACTAATATAATCCCCAAATTACAGATAAGGAAATTGAGGCACAGACTGGTTAAGCAACCTATCTGTCTTCTATTCACTTTTGTATAGTTGAGTGTATCTGCTAAGGTTCTCAAATCCATCGTCAATTCTTAGGTATTTTTTTTCATTATTATAAATGATTATTTGTGATTACAATAACCCATAAATAAATTATTTAATTTGTCATTTCTGTGAACTGGAATAGGTTATGTCTGTATCATGGTCCTTGTTATAATCTTGATGCACCAGAATTATTTATGCTCAGGAATATTTCAGATTTCATCCAAAAATCTGTTTCTATCAAGGGGCATTTTTTTTATTAAGGTATCATTGATGTACACTCTTATGAAGGTTTCACAAGAAAAACAATGTGGTTATTACATTCACCCTTATTATAGAGTCCCCCCACCCCATACCCCATTGCAGTCACTGTCCATTGGTGTAGTAAGATGCAAGGGGCAATTGTTTTTTAGAAACCATTTCAATTGTTTTTGGTTGATTTAATTTTTCCACAGTTTGTTGGTTTTTATCTTTTATATTTTTGTAAACATTAACCTCTTTTGGACTTTCCCCATATTATGAACAAGATTTTCCTCTAATTTAAAAATATCACTTTTATCTATTGTGATGTCATTCTTCAGTTCTCTAGTTGTTGTTTGCCCAATATGAGAAATTTATATAGGAAAAATACATGTACAATAGTTCAACTGAATCAGTTCAGAGATTCTTATCCAAAGAATTTATGATTTGTGGAAGCAACATCTATTTTACATTTTTAAATAATGCCTTTTTTGAATTCAACATTTTAAATAAAGAGTTTAATATGGTTTGATATTTAATATGGTGTTTTTAATACTATTTTCTTTTTTTGTGTTCATTTATATTTTTAAAAACTCCCCTCCCAAAACATTGTCTAAATTTCACCTAAGCAACTATGAGTACACAAACACACACACACACACACACACACACACACACACACACACACACACACACATATATATATACACAAACATATACAGTCACTATTTTCATTACTAATTTGTATTACCTTTGTCTACAAGAATAATTACTGAAATACTGAAGTTCAATAATAAATAAATGTCTTTGCTTTTAAACAAAAATATACCAATTTACAACATCAGGTTTAGTAATGGTTAGGTAGTCTTTAGCTTCCCTGTGCTGTGCTATGATAAACTTTAATCATTCTGAGAACCATGCATACTGGGTATGTCATGGGTGTGGGGAGAAATCTCAGTTCAGTACATACTCAGAATCCACCGATTAAAAAAAAGATGGTTACAGTTTAGTTGGTATACATAATATTCATATTTAGTATTTCAATCACTTTAATTGCAGTAGCTCTCTGGTCATCCCAATTTTACTTAGTAGGAACACAAGAATTTTTATCTTTGGTGTTAATTTCCAAAATAGCAACATGCTTTTACTATTCCTTTTTACTCTGTAATCAGTATTGAAATATTTTACATAGTTTCAGCTTCACATGTACTCTTTTAGTGTATGTAGTGACATGCCCTCCACATTAATAAAAACATGTAGAAAGCCTGAATGATTTTTTAAAACACTGCTTAGGATGGAGTGGAAGTTAGTACAGTTTTGGAATAACAAATACATTTTAAACTCTCAAAGGAGCAAGATATCTGTAATAGTTCATACATTTCTTAGAACTATATACATTTTTTTGGTATTTAATAAATGCTGTACCTAATATGAGAATATGGTAACTACAAATAATGAAAAAAAGACACTTTAATATAGTTCTATAGCTTCTGATAATTCTTTTTGGAATTTTATTTCTTTTTGAACCTATACCTATTCAAGTGTCATATTAAATAAGCTAATACACATCCTCAGGAAGAGGAGCCAATCACATTCTTCTATCATTTTCTGTCACTTCTATCCTAAGACACAGTTAACTCTTGGGCCAACTACTCATGATTTGGGAGAAATAAGTGGAACTCTACTGGAGGAAGGCTAAGTGTAAAACTGCAATCAGATAAATTACAACACAGATGGGGTGTGTGATAAACTATCTACCTAGATATAATTAACCTCAGAATTTTAATCAGTATTTTCCAATTACCGGGTGTTTAAATACAAATATGAGGCCTTTGGATTTGTTAGCACGATTTCAGAACAGGAAAAAAGCGTTGCTGGACTCAAAACCCTGTTGAGGGAAGGGAGTTGCATCTCGGTTTTCCTCTTTTATCGTCCAGGCCCAAAGTCTACCTTCTACAGTGTTCAACCTATACTGATTACAAGAGCTATTCCTATCTAAAATGTTAGGAGGATTGTGATATTGCCAATAAGAAGTAAGATCTAAAAAGAGGATGCGGCGGCGTTTTGTCCTTCCTCAGGATACCCGCTGCAGCCCTCTAGGCTCAGGTGGAGAGTGGGAACCGACCAGGCTTAGGGGGAGCATGAAGGTGTAGGCTGTATGGAAGTTACACCGCCCTTTCTTACTTAGGTGCCATTTGACTCCTTTCTGGTTGCTTGTCTGAAACACGGGCTACTAAAATAAAACACTCTGGTACTAACTGCCCTTGGGTCTTTTCTGGTCTTTGCTTTCTCTCTGCCGTGCACATTCGTCTGTCACAGACCTTTGGCTCCTGTCTCCTCCCCACCCCCCACCACGGAATTTGCGAGTTGAGGAAAACGACTTCTCTCTCTCTCCCACAGTGATCTATAAACGATGTTTGTGGAATGCATGATGATTTTAACCCCAATCCCAAATGCAAGTGGAACTCCTTTCACCCCACCCGGGTTACCCTTTTTTAATCTCAATCAGTGTGCTGCAAAGGCAAGTCTAAGCAGTGGTGCTGCAAAGGCAAGTCTTTCACATCTTTTTCAGGGGGGTTCCCTGGAGAGCGTGAGGGATTACCCAATGAAGAAGAGTCAGGATAGACAGGGCCTCGGGCTAAATCACCGCCCTCCTCTCATCTCGCAGGGCGCGGGGATGAGGAAGGAGGGATGCAGCCGTCGGGTCAAGCCCACGTAAGTGCCCCCGGGGAGGCGAGGCGGAGACAGGGGACCACCGCAACCAGGCCGCAATCCCCGCCCCGCAGCGCGCGCGCCTTATGTAAGCGCCCGAGGCCACGCCCCCTGCAGGTCCCGCCCCCGGCCCGCCCAGCTCCAGCTCCGGCTCTGGCTCCAGCTCCCGGGGCGGAGGGGGCGGAGAGAAGCCGCAGCTGCAACTTCGCCTGGAGCCTGCGAGCCGGGGATCAGCCGGGGACCGAGCCGCCGTCACCGCGGAGCCGCCGCTCCCCCGGTCCGGGCCTCAGCCCAGCCGGCTCGGCCATGGCAGCTGCCGCCGCGGAGACTCTGGCCCCTACGGTCCCTTCCCGTCGTTGAGGAACCGTTAACCGGCCCGCCCTCCCGCGGGGTCGCCGCGGCGCGGGCTCCGCACAAGTTTCCGGCGCCGAAGAAGCAGGAGTCTAAGGCGGGGAAGGACTGACGTGGGGAGTCGGGCGCCCCCGGCCCACCCGCCCGCGATGTGGGGGCGCCTTCTGGCCCCGGAGGCCGGCGGCCGGGACAGCCCCGGCGGAGCCCGCAGCGTCCCGGCGGGTAAGTAACGGGACAGTCCTCCACCAGGCATGGGGGCGGCGGCCGACCGTGCGCCGCGGGACCCCGCCGCCGCCGCCCTCCCTCCTCGGGCCTGCCTGGCCCCGGACGCCTCCGCGCACCCGCCCGCCCCGTGTCCTCCCGGCCGCCCCGCGGGCCCCGCGGGCTGACATCTGGCGGGCGGCGTCCCCGGCCCTTTCCGCCCGGCACTGCGGCGCACAGATCCCGAGCGGCTGGCGTCCCGAGTGTTCCTCGTCGGCCGCAGCCCCCGCGCCCCAACTCAGAGCTCGCCTGGGCCTCCTCCGGCTGGGCTTTGTTGTCCGCCCTCCGCCCTTTCCCTCGTGGGGTGTGTGGCCGACGTGGATAACGGGGCTCTGGGGGACCCGGGCAAGAAGGTCGCCGCGACAGAGCTGCGGCGGCGGCTTGGGACGCCCGCGGCCGCCACTCCAAGGGCGCGTTTGGGGGCGGGAGGAGGCTGCTGGGGAGTCCGTCGCTGCGAGCGACCCCCGAGGGGATCTCAGCGCCTCACTGAGCCTGGTCGTCGCCCCTCAGCCCTCTCCGGCGTAAGGGGAGGACACGTCCTGTAGGAGCCCATCTGTCTTTGAGCAATGGGAGTGTTAATCCGTTTACCTCTCCCTGGCCCCTTAAAGGAAAATTTGGGGTTTGCAGCGTTCAGTGTGTGAAAGGAGCCGTTTGTGTCAGACAGCCATTTCATGCCTGCATCGCTCAAAAGTTGAATAGGAGCCACTAAATTAGGATACATCCTCCACTAATTTGGGATAAAGAGTTAAGTCTTGGGTTGCCTGTGACGAGTTATCTGACGTTAACGATTCCTCCAGGCACTTTAATCTTAATTGTTGAACCCTTTTGAAAAGCTGAAAGTTACATGGACCTTTTATCCAGGGAAAAAAAAGACGTATGTATGTACACAAAAAATTTCCTACGATTTTAGTTGGTTCTAGGACTCCTTTGAAGTAACTTGTTCTACAGAAAGTTTAAGGTCGACTTGTGTAACTGACATTTTTGTATACATTTTCAAAGCTACTTGCAAAACAAAAAAGCAGAAGCAGCATTTTGAAGGGTTTCTTTGCTTGGCAGTATTTTCTGCCAGGTAAAAAAAGGCACAAACTCATTGCTATTAATATTTCAAATCAGTTACATGACAGTTTGGAAATTTGTGACGTGGGTTTTTTTAGACATATGTAATTTTCTTAGCTTTATTAAGGGGTATAGTTGACGAATAGAAATTGTATATTTAAGGTGTACAGCTTGATGTTTGATGTACGTATATGTGGTGAAATGGTCTCCACAGTCAATCTTGTTAACGTATCCATCACTTCACATAGTAACCATTTTTCTGTGTGTGTGGTGAACACTTAAGATGTACGTACTCTCAGTAAATTTCAAGTATACAATACAGTATCTATAGCCACCATACTGTGAATTAGATACATGTAAATTTTAAAATCTAGAGTTAGATTTGAAATTATTCTCTTAAATTTGGTTCTGCCACACTTTTGGAAATAATACAATTTAGTATAGGCATGAGTTTAGTAAAAATCAATATAAGTAGGGAATTATTTTATCTAAAATGTATGCTATTTATGTTAAGAGGAGACAGCAGTTGAGAGGTTTTTGATGCTTACTGAGTATTTACAAATCCTGAAATCAAAGAAATGTCAGTGAATGAGAAGATACTTGATTATCCCTAGAGGCTGGAAGGAGTGGTTTCAATTTATCTGTAAATGTCAAATGCCATCTGTAATGTCTTTGTAACCTAACCTCTTAAAATTTATTTATAATAATAACGTGTTTGGAGGTATGATACCACCCAAGCATTGCATCCATTTTTCCACTATTTTCTGTAAGGTAGAAAACATCATAGCACTTAGAAGTTAAGTAACTGAGGGAGGACTTAGGTTATATTGCAGCCTCAAGACCTTTTCTGCAGCAAAGAATGTAGTGGATGAAAATACTTCATAAATACTAACCAAGTTTAAGGAATTTGGACAGTATATCTTTACAAAGCATATATTTTATCTAGCTTTGTTAGTGGTAAACCATTGGTAAGTCAGGACATGCCTTTCCAATAAAAATTTTTTTCAGCTATATGCTGAGAATGAATTATTTTTACAGTAATAGTCATGTAATTATTTGTTGTTTCTTTATTCTCTTCTTGATCAAATATTTAAAATTATTTTTTAGTTCAAAAAAGTTACACCTTAAATGAAAAGCTTCAGTGTGCTTTCTTTAGCAAATGAGCAGATGGTGAAGGTGAACAATCTTAATGACCTCTGAGTTGATTCATGTAGAGATTTTTTTTCCTTTCTGAGAATTCAAAGAAAATTTGTATTTTTGAAGTACTGTCCAGTAAGTCTTTTGACTAACTTGAATGATTTGGAGTTCCAAAAATAAAGGGAACCAGTCTCCTGACTGAGTTTATCAGCAGTCATTTTGGTTCTGAGGACCAGTGTAAAGACAGGGATAAGTAATTTCTTGTATTTAAATGAGTTTATCTCAATATGAGGGTTAATGCTAGGTGTCCTAAAACAGGTTGTTTATACAAATATGTAAGTAGACCTAAAGGAAAACCAAAGTTAATGTAGAACCTGTGATCTAAAAAATTGGAGGAAACTTATTAAAGTAATGGCAGTAAAAACATAAATTGGAATAACAGCAAGTGTGATTTGGAAAATACTGAACTTTTAAGTTTTGCTTTAGGATTTAATTTTATTTTGGCTTTACCCACAATTTTTTGGCTTTAGAGATTGTGTTATAAATGAAAATAAGATGAATATTTTTACATTTACAACAGATCAAACAAAAGTGTCGTTTCCCCCTCTGCTTTCTATTGGCTATTTTGGAAAATAGAAGTCATACATCTTTTATGCATTTGGCTGAGTATGTTTTGAGAATACCCTATTATTCAAAAGGTATAATAGTTTAAAAGTTGGATAAGGATGGAAGTATTTCCCTTAGACTTCAAAAAACCTAACATAGAGTAATATTTTGGATACTTGTACCTAGTTTTTCTGAATTTGTTCCTTTTTATAAATCATACCTTAAAAATATTAACATACTCAACCCTTAAAGTATTTGGAGGTAGGATATGACAGTTTTCAAGTGTGCTAAAAATAAAATGTTATAGGAAACAGTAATGTGATCTGAATAAATGTTATTTATTCAGTGCTTTGAGCTTTAAATTTATCTCTTCCTAGTTGATGCAGTGCCATGAGGTGTTTAGTGATGTCATAATGGTAGTGGTAGTAACTGGTATGATTGCATCAGATACTAAGGTTTTCTATTGTGTTTCTGAATTAGATAGGCCTGGAAGTACTATGTTAACAATGAAATGTAACTCTTCTGCTTAAACTCAATTGGCCATGTTCTTTTATAATAGGAATTGCGGGTTGGGGTGAATCTCAGCTTAGTGATGACTTTTGTGAAGTGAACTTGAATTAGTACTTGAAATTTGATCACTTGTTGGCTTGAATGAAGCTGGTAGATTAATCCAAGGCCAGGAAATAAATGGTGAGTTTACAACTTCTATTGTCATGTTGTGACTATTTCTGTATGTTTAAAACAGAAAGGTCTTACAGAGTCATGATTTTTCTGACTGGATGAAGTGTCTGTATGTGTACTCTGAGGAAATGATGAAGACATGAACACTCTTAGATAGTTATTTTACTGAGTGATAGCTTAATTCCCTCAAACAGTGCATTAAGAAATGAAGAATGTGATCATTTAAATAACTTTTAAAGCTACAGTGTGATGCTAATTATTATACTTTAAGGCTAGTCTTACTTTATACTGGCAAAATAATATTTTTAAAAGTGGAATTATGTAAGGTCATTCATTTTAAGAATGGGAATCATCAACATAAAAAGAACATCAAATTACTCTATATTACTATTTTATTTCTACTTTCTAATTTTTTAATTACAAAGATCCATTATTATCTAAGCATAGTGCTTGGTCCTTATAAGTAGTTGGTAAATGTGAGTCATTCTTTCAATAAATATTGTGTGACAGGCATTGTATAGCTCTAGGGATACGTCATTGAAGAAGATAAGGTCCCAACTCTAAGGGAGTTTGCATTCTAGTGGGGAGGAAACAGTCTGTAAGTGAACCAACAACAAGATAATTTCAGCTAAAGTACTATGAAGAAAAGGAAACTGGGTGAGAGGGCAGAGGATAGGTAGAGCTCCTTTGGGTAGGCTGGTCAGGAAAGGCCTCTGGGCAGGTAACATTGCTCTGGAGACGTGAATGGTGAGGAGGAGTCAGACATTAGGGGAGAAGTGATCAGGTGGAGGGTATAGAAACAGTCCCAAGGTAGAAATGAGTTTGGGGAGTTGGAGGAATATCAAAAGCCAGTGAGTCTGAAGCGTTTGAGCAAGGATGTGAGGTGAGGGAGACCTGATAATGGAAGACATTGTAAGAAGTTTGGATTTTATTCTGTGTGAGGGGAAGTTGGTTATGAAAGGGTAGGGGAGAATTGATATTCATTCTTTTGTCTTTGAGTGCCTAGTTATGAGGCAGACATTGTTCTAAGTACTGGGGAAACAAAGTAGACATTCTCTATCCTTAATGTTTACAGAGAACTCCTGGCTGTTTTGTGGGGGAAGAAATTATGGGGAGATGCAGGAAAGAACAGCAGTAGGGAAGCTGGTTAATTGGTCTTTGCAATAATTAGGTGAGAGATGATGGCTGGGATTAGAATGGTGAGACTGGATTTGGAGAGAAAAGAATGGTTTTGGAATATGCTTGATGAATAAAGCTGACAGGATTGACTGATGGTTTGGAGGTGGCAAATGAGGGAAGGAGAAATTTAAGATGATTCTTAGTTTTGGCTTCAGTAATTATAATGTGGTGGTGCCATTTCCTAGAGTGGGAAAGGGTGTGAGGGAGGTAAGTGCAATCAATAGTTCTATTTTGGCCTTGTGAGGTTTGAGGTGCTTCTTAGAGGTTTGGTGAGATGTTTAGTAGGAAGTTGGATATGCAAGTCTGGAGCTTAGTTGGGGAGATGGGGGAGGTGGAGGTGGGATTTGGAGAGTTACCTGTATTTAAGTGGTGCTTAAAGGCGATCACATGGAGAAAGTATGGAGAAGATAGCAGAGACTATAGATGAAACAGAGGACCAAACTTGGGGACATTGAATGTTTTCTGGTCAGGTTATAGGAAGAGAGGAGTTGTCCAAAGAGATGGAGAAGGAGCAGCCCGTAAAATAGTAGCCAAACCAGGAGAGTGTGGTGTTTCAGAAGAGGAGACTGAAGGAAGGAAAGAGTGATTACCAAAGTCTCATGCTTCCAAGAGGCCATTAACAATGAGACAGAAGAGAATGGATCAATGCACTGATCAGTTTCAGTGAGACTTGGACATTTAAAATTGTCAGGGATTAGAGATCAGAGAATCCAGTCAGCTTGCTTTACTACATAGAGATTAGTTCATAGTGCTTAATAAATGTTTGAATTGCTTTCCCAGTACCACTTCTCAAGATGGAGTGACCAACTGTCTGGGTTTGCCTGGGACATTCAATTTTAAGACTAGGGGAAGTGTCTTCTGGGATTCCTTACATTAAACAGTGCCTGATTTTGACTGTAGGACTCAGGCAGCTGAACTGGTTTAAGTGTTCTTTCTCATCAGAATAGAAGATTTTCTCAGTCAGGGACCAGATTTTTGTATTTAGTTTTATTTCATCCTCTGGCCTGAGTGAGAATCTGCCTCAGAATTATAAGTCTATCTCTACTTTTGCTTCTTTGTTCCTGTGATAAAGTGTTTTAAGATTTCATTAGGTGGTACTAAATTAAGTCATAGAAAAATTTTAAAATAACTTTAAAGATAGTGAATTTAAGATCAGAAACTTTGTTTTATGCTCTCTTTACATAGATGCTTAGTAAATAAACCTGGTTGCTTTATTGATGCTACTTTGCCATACTGAAGTTTGGAGTTCTGAAATGAGCTATAGTTTTTAGTTATCCTTCTAGAAGAGACTGGTATGAAAGATCGGGACCACATTTCATGTGAAGTTTAAAGTTTTCTATGAGGTAGTGTGGATAAAATGAAGGATCCTGTGGCCAGGATTCTCACCTGGCCCTGGTTGTCTAGCTCACTGCACATGTGTGGGCAATACATTATTATTGACTCTATATAAAGAGCCCTACCCAGTGCTCTGGGAGACACAGTGGCAAGGCTGCAGGAGAGCAGAGCAGAGGGTGGAGTGGTGCCAGTGTCAAGGACAGAGGCCCAGAGGATGGTTTCAGCCCTGGGCAAGTTCACTATGGATTCAATGTGACCAAAGAAATGACAGTAGAATGTTCTTGGTGTTAAAGGGTTATACCCAACTTTATTTCCACGGTAGCAGGTTAATCACTAAAATCCCATCCACTCAGAGTGAGTCTGCACGCATGTCTTGCCAATGGGTTTCAGCCCTGGTCAAGTTCGCTATGGATTCACTGTGACCAAAGAAATTGATAGCAAAACGTTCTTTGGGGTGAAGGGGCTTATTACCCAACTTGTTCTAGCGGTGGTAGGTGGAGCACTAGTGTCTCTGCCTCTGCCCAGAGCACTGGGCCGAGCTCTCTATATAGTGCAATAATAGCTTATTGCCTAAAGGTGTGGAAGCGGTAGCCTACTAACAGGCCAGTTACATCATCAGGTCGTTTAAGTTCAGTGAGTATCCTGGCCATAGGAACCCCAACTTCCCCACACTCCATCCCTCCAGGATTCTCGCCTTACAATCTATATGCTTTCAATCATCCGCAGTGGTCCCTATGCTAGACAGTTGGAGCACTATAACCAGATTCCACAACAGCAACACAGGATAACAACAACTTAGAGATAATAACAAAAATTAAGATACAATAAGATTTTGATACAGATAACAAAAATTATAATAATCCTCAAGCCAGAGGAAGTTCCCAATCCACAAAGACTTTTGGAGCAATAAGACATGTGTTAATGACACCAACATAGGCAAATCTTGTCCATCAGGTAGGATGCATGCAAGAGAGTGGTCCTATGATAGGACTGTAGCAGGAAGGGGGTCTCGTCCAGGTCTGGTATACCATACTTTTACTCCTTTCCCCATGGGGGTTACTGAAGGGTCTATATATAGTGCTACTGGAGGTGCATGCACTGGCCATAATGATTAAACAAAACTCTCTGGTAAGATGCTCCTACCTCTGGCCGTTCAGGATATACTACTGTGACCTTTTGGGGCTACTCTGCTGTTATTCCAGGAATACACAGGAGGCCAGCTTCCAGGCCTTGTCCACAAGGTGCCAGGAGAGCCAGCCATCGTTGGTCCATGTGTTGAAAGGTCCAAGGCCACGTCCACTCAATGGAGTCTCTGGGGTTCAGTGCAGTTGGTGCTGGCAGCAAGATATTATTCTGGTGGCCAAACCTCGGCTTCAGTGATTCTTCCTTGGTTTGCACTTGCAGTTGTATAGGGGAGGCAGCCATATGTGTTAACATGTCTACGGGGCTCAGGGCTCCCTTTTGGGGTCTCTCGTTCGAACGCCGTAGCATGGTCCATAAGTGGACTGACCATCCTGGAGACTACTGACTGGTATCTGACTTTAGTCTGGATTTTAACAAGCCATTGTGCCTCTCTATCATGCCTGCTGTGGTAGGATTGTATGGGACATGAAACTTCCATTTGATTCCCAGCTGTCGTACCCATTCTTGCAGTGTATGTCCAGTAACATGGATGCCCTGATGACTCTCAATTACCTGTGGTCAGCCACAGGTGGCAAAGAGATGCTCCGGGCCTCTTTTAGTCATCTGCTGGTCTGCACAAAGGGTAGGAAAAGCAAGCAGAAGTCCAGTAGCTCTGTCCACACAAGTCATGGCATACTGATATCCTTCTGACACAGGTAGAGGCCCAATATAGTCTATCTGTCACCTGACAAGGGGTATAGGCCCCTTAGCTATTGTCCTATGTTGCTGTGGAACTCAGTGTAAGTCCCTTCTGGAGCACACGATACACTCCTGCTGGGCTCTACTAACTTCTTCAAAGGTCAAAGGCAAGCCCCACCAACGGGCTACAGCCCACATTGTCTTTTGCCCCGCATGCAACAAATGCTGATGTAGCCATTGGACAATATCAGAGGCAGGCTTTCCTTCTAACCAACATATCTGGGCCAGTTTATCTGCTTCATTATTTCCTGGGGATAACAGTGGCAAATGACCTGTCACATGGTATACTGTAATTATTTTAGTCTGACCAGAGACCCATAAGTCTTGCCACAATTCTTGCGCCCAGAGAGGTCAGGGACCAACCAGCCAGTTGGCATGGTACCAGGTTGGTAGCCACAGGGTCAAGCCCCGATAGACACAGCCCAGCTATCAGTGCAGACAATTATAGGGGAGGCTCCTGGCTGAGCACAAGCCACACGGCCTGCAACTCTGCCCATTGGCTGCTCTTCCCCTCACCCTCTTCCATCCATATTGTCTCAGTCTTAGGATGGAATGCTATGGCCTTCCATTTTGGGGGCTGCCCATGGCTGGAGCCGTCTGTATACTGTGCATCTTCGGGTATAGGGGCTCTTCCCTCCCAATAGGGACTCTCTGCTACTAATGGTTCAAAAGAAAGTTCTTCCTGCTTTTCACTAGTATATGTCACCGGCCCCAATAAGTGTTGGAGTTCTTCACTCAAGGGGCTACTAGAGAGGGCACTATGCTTCAGTAGGTAAGCACCCCACCTGCCAGTGTGGGCGTTTGTGCCACATAACTCCTTGGCTTTTGGGTCCAGTCTCGTACCCACCCAAGATGGGATAGGTGGTTATTACCTTTATCGGGACCATTCCAGTGATGGGTTCTGTAGCCAGGAAGGTGTGATACACGGCAGCCAGTTGTTTTTCTATCAAAGTGTATCATACCTCTGCCCCTTTCCGGAGTTGTGACCAGAATCCAATAGGTTGGCAAGTTCGTTCAAGCCACTTCCAGAGACCCCAGCCATAACCGTCTTCAGTCATGTGAACATCCAGTTCACAGGGCCTTGATGGGTCTATGAACTCAAGGCCTGCATGGCCTTGACTGCCCGTTTTGCTGTAGTAAAGGCAGATGCACATGTCTCATCCCAGTCCCACCTGATGCCCTTTCGTACCAACCGGTGTAAGGGCTTCAGAATTTGTGCCAAGTGCAGGATAAACACTCTCCAGTAGCCTAGAAGACCCAAAAACTCCTGTAGCAATGCTACAGTTGTAGGGGTAGGAAGGCCTGGACTTAATCTATAACTACTACTTCTGGTATAACTTTGATCTTACCCAACCAGGTGATCCCCAAGAATTTGACAGACAAACCAGGTCCCTGAACCTTGGTACTGTTCACAGCCCATTCTTTCTCCTGTAGATGTTGCAGCAGTCTAGGTGCTGCACCTTCTAGATCTGAAAGAGAATCGGATGTGAGCATGACATCATCAATATAATGGTACAGTCTCACCGTTGGTGGTTTCTCCCTTGTAGCCAAGTCCCGGCTACAAGTCCATGACAGATGGTGGGGCTGTGGAGGTATCCCTGTGGAAGGTTGGTGAAAGTCCGTTGCTGTCCTTCCCACGTGAAGGCAAACTGTTCCTGACATTCCTTCTCAATATCAATGGAGAAGAAGGCATTAGCAAGATCTACCACATAATGGTATGTTACTAGTTCATGGCTAAGGGTATCCATCAGGTCTGCAATTAGAGGGGACAGCAGCATGCATAAGGGGTATGAGTTTATTCAGTTCTCTGAAATCCACAGTCATATGCCATGAGCCATCTGGCTTTTTTACTGGCCACACTGGGGAATTGAAAGGACTATGGGTGTGCTTTATAATACCCACCTTTTCCAGCTCCTGGAGGGTTTCTCCAATCTCTTTATGTCCTCCAGGCAGTTTGTATTGTTTGGTATTAGTCACCCGCCGAGGCACAGGCAAAGTTATGGGCGGGTGCCTAGCATGTCCACTCAGAACTGCCTTCACCAAACATACTCTCAGTCTGAACTCACCTGCAGTGGTCTGCAACCATAGACCCTACAGGATATCAATCCCTAAAATATACTCAGGGATAGGAGATACATACACAATATTCTCTTTTGGGGATAGACACCCTATTCCCAAAGGGATTTGGGCTTGTTTCACTCTGATAGCCTTACCCCCATATCCATCTATGATAGCAGGGGGTCCTGGGGAACTGCTCAGGCTTACCATGAATGAGTGAACATTCAGCCCCTGTATCCACCAGAGCCAGGACACATTGTATGTTTACTGGGGTCCAACGGATAGCTATTTCAGCATGTGTCCTCTGGTCCCCCCACTGGTCCTCAGGGCAGATACCTCGACCTTCCCCTCAGTCAAACTGTGTTCCCCAATCATCTTCCTGTGTGGGCTCAAGTCAGGTTGACTCACTCTCCAGCAGGAAGTCTTGCAAACACACAGGCTGGACTTGTGGCTCTGTCTCTGACCTCTGTCTCTTTGGTCTGAATGGCTGGACTGCTGCTCTGGTTTCAGTTTTGCCATAGCTCTAGTAAGACCCTATTTGACTTCCCATCTAATTTCCTTCCATCTGCTCCTGCCCATATTAAATCAACCCACATCTGGATCCTCGTAACCTTCACGGGGCCCTTTACATTCTTCTTGTGAGTAGCAGACCTTATTTCTTTCTGCGTTCTCATTGCTTCAGCTACTTCTCACTCTGCTAATGTACGTGTCACCTTGCTTATGGGATGCCCTAAGAGAGGGGAAAGAATGGCCATTAGAGACCCAAAGAAGGATGTGGAAGCCATGTGAATGAAGCACAATATTTCTCATCCCAGTAGTGAAAATCTCTTCATTTGGGCCATGATTCTCTGGACTATAGATGGCATTTCTTATGCCTACCTCTCGTAACACCTGTTGGAGCTCAGCATACGTCTGCCATCTAACAGGAGTGGATGGTAGATCACCCTGATTGGGTCACACAGCACGAAGTGCAGCCATAAGCCAATTGAGGAGGGAGTGATTCCTGGGGTCTGATGTGCATTTTGTAGTTGCTGCCTCAAGGTGGGCTGCACTGTCAGGGAAGCCAGCTTTCCCATCTCTGACCCTGACAGAACAATTCCATCCACCCCTAAGTCCCACAGGTGTAGGAGCCAAGCTGATACTGACTCTGAGGGCTTATGCCTAAACCGGGAGCCCAAATGCACCAGCTCAGCCTGAGTATAGGGTTGGAGCATAGAGTGCTCCATGACCTGGGGAGGGGGCTGCCCCTCTCCTTGGGGAACTTTCGGCTGCTGGGTCTTTATTTTCTTTACAACCACTGGGTGTGCTTTCAATACAGGAGGCACCAGTGCCTCTGGCATCACCCCTTCATCCTTCCCCAGCTCCTCCATTTCAGGGGCTGATGGCACCTTTCTCTCCCCTCCCCCAAATGCCTCCTCTGCTAAAACCTGTACCTTTTCTACTGTGCCTCACAGCAATGCTAGCTCAGTCTTCAGAAGCTCTCTTACCTTCATCTCAGTTCTTTGCAGCTGACATTCTCATGCTACCTCCACCTGTGCTTCTCTCAGGAGTTTGTCTTTTTCCTTGAAATGACCTCTTCCTCCTTCAGAACATCTGGCAGAGCTGCCATCTTGTTCTGTAAGAGATTGTTTACCTCTCCAATGGCACCTTGCTGCCAGCATTCTTGTGCTGCCTCCTCTCGCATCAATGTCATTTCCTTCTTCAGGGAATTCACAGAAGTTTGCAGCTCACGATCTTGTGCCACCTTTTTAATACTGTGAGAGGTAGCCAACCCATAGTCCTTGCTGCCTCACAGGCACTCTGTCTCTCAAAAGACCTACTTACTATACCAAGGGCTATCTGTTCTGCCTCAGGTATCACCTCCACTTGCCTCCAGTCCTGGAGTGGGGCCCAGTCTTCTAGGAGGCAAGCCACCTCAGACCACATACCTACTGGGGGAAAATCCACAGTTTCCCCATTCACAGGGGCAGCTCACTGAAGCACCCTTCCCATAAGAGCAGCCTGTCTTTTTCCTTGGTCAACAATGAACCCTGTCGACTTCGTCAGTTGTCTTGCCAATGGGTTTCAGCCCTGGGCAAGTTCGCTATGGAGTCAATGTGACCAAAGAAATTGACAGCAAAACGTTCTTTGGAGTGAAAGGGTTTATTACCCAGCTTGTTGTCCTGGCGGTAGGTTGAGCACTAGCGTCTCTGCCTCTGTCCAGAGCACTGGGCTAAGCTCTCTATATAGTGCAATAATAGCTTATTGCCTAAAGATATGAAAGCGGTAGCCAGTTACATCATCAGGTGGTTTAAGTTCAGTGAGGATCCTGGCCATATGAACCCCAAGTTCTCCACAATGCAGCAAACTGGTATCTGCCTCTGGGCCTCTTGGTCTGCACAGCTGTCCTCTGGGCCTCTGTCCTTGGCGCTGCCACCACTCCAGCCTCTGCTCTGCTCTCCTCCTGCAGCCTTGTAGCCATGCCACCATGTTGCCCAGAGCACTGTGCAGAGCTCTTTATTCAATAACTATGTATTGCCCACACCTGTGTAGTGAGCTAGCTGACCAGGGCCAGGTGAGAATCCTGGCCAGAGGAACTTTCATTTTATCCACAACGACTGTGTGGGCTGAGAGGCCCAGAGGCAGAGACCAGCTCACTGCATGCAGACTTTCTCTGAGTGAACAGGATTTTAGTGAGTGACCTGCCACTGTGGAAATAAAGTTGGGTATAACCCTTTCACCCCAAGAATATTTTACTGTCATTTCTTTGGTCATATTGAATCCATAGTGAACTTGCCTGGGGCTGAAACCCCCTGGCAAGATGGGGTTACATTGCTCTTCTAGAGTCAGAGACTGTGCTTTCTCTTTTTTTTTCCCTGCTAATTATTTATAGATTAATTTATTAAGATATTGATATATACTCTTATGAAGGTTTCACATGAAAAACAATGTGGTTACTACGTTTACCATATTATTGAGTCCCACCCCCCCATACCCCATTGCAGTCACTGTCCATCAGTGTAGTAAGATACCACAGAGTCCCTATTTGCCTTCTCGGTGCTACACTGTCTTCCCCGTGATGCCCCCCACACCGTGTGTGCCAGTCATAATACCCCTCAATCCCTTTCTTCCTCCCTCCCAACCCGCCCTCCTATACCCCTCTCCTTTTTAACCGCTAATCCCTTTTTGGAGTCTGTGAGTCTGCAGCTGTCTTGTTCCTTCAGTTTGGCTTCGTTGTTATACTCCAAAAATGAGGGAAATCATTTGGTACTTGTCTTTCTCCACCTGGCTTATTCACTGAGCATAATATTCTTCAGCTCCATCCACGTTGTTGTAAATGGTGGATTTGTTTCTTTCTTATGGCTGAATAGTATTCCACTGTGTATATGTACCACATCTTTATCCATTCATCTACTGATGAACACTTAGGTTGCTTCCATATTGTGGCTATTTTAAATAGTGCTGCAGTAAACATAGGGGTGCATATGTTTTTTTGAATCTGAGAACTTGTATTCTCTGGGTAAATTCCTAAGAGTGGGATTTCTGGGTCAAATGGTACTTCTATTTTTGGTTTTTTGAGGAACCTCCATATTACTTTCCACAATGGTTGGACTAATTTACATTCCCACCAGCAGTGTAGGAGCGTTCCCCTTTCTCAGCATCCTTGCCAGCATTTGTTGGTCTAGTCTTTTCTATGTTGGCCATCCCAACTGGTGTGAGGTGATATCTCATTGTCATTTTTATTTGCATTTCCCTGATAATTAGTGATGTGGAGCATCTTTTCATGTGCCTGTTGTCCATCTGAATTTCTTCTTTGGAGAAGTGTCTATTCATATCCTCCACCCATTTTTTAATAGGGTTATTTGCTTTTTGGGTATTGAGGCATATGAGTTCTGTATATATTTTGGATGTTAAACCCTTGTCGAATATGTCATTTACAAATATATTCTCCCATACTGTAGAATGCCTTTTTGTTCTGCTGATGGTGTCCGTTGCTGTACAGAAGCTTTTTAGTTTGATGTAGTCCCATGTGTTCATTTTTGGTTTTGTTTTCCTTTCTTGAGGAGATGCATTCAGGATAAAGTTGCTCATGTTTATATTCAATAGATTTTTGCCTGTGTTTTCTACTAAGAGTTTCATGGTTTCATAACTTACATTCAGGTCTTTGATCCATTTCAAGTTTACTTTTGTGTATGGGGTTAGACAATAATCCAGTTTCATTCTCTTTCATGTAGCTGCCCAGTTTTGCCAACACCAGTTGTCGAAGAGGCTGTCATTTCCCCTTTGTATGTCCATGGCTTCTTTATCATATATTAATTGACCATATAAGCTTGGGTTTATATCTGGGCTCTCTTGGTCTGTTCCATTGGTCTATGGGTCTATTCTTGTGCCAGTACCAAATTGTCTTGATTACTGTGGCTTTGTAGTAGAGCTTGAAGTTGGGGAGCATAATTCCCCCAGCTTTATCATTCCTTCTCAGGAATGCTTTGGCTATTTGGGATCTTTGGTGGTTCCATATGAATTTTAGAACTATTTACTCCAGTTCGTTGAAGAATGCTGTTGGTATTTTGATTGGGATTGCACTGATTCTGTAGATTGCTTTTGGCAGGATGGCCAATTTGACAATATTAATTCTTCCTATCCATGGGCATGGGATATATTTCCATTTATTGGTATCTTCTTTAATTCTCTCATGAGTGTCTTGTAGTTTTCAGAGTATAGTTCTTTGACTTCCTTGGTTAGGTTTATTTCTAGGTATTTTATTCTTTTGGATGCAATTGTGAATGGAACTGTTTTCTTGATTTCTCTTTCTGCATGTTCGTTAGTGTATAGGAATGCAACGGATTTCTGTGTATTAATTTTGTATCCTGCAACTTTGCTGAATTCAGATATTAGATCTAGTAGTTTTGGAGTGGATTCTTTAGGGTTTTTTATGTACTATATCATGTCACCTGCAAACAGTGACAGTTTAACTTTTTCTTTACCAATCTGGATACCTTTTATTTCTTTATGTTGTCTGATTGCTGTGGCTAGGACCTCCAGAACTATGTTAAATAAAAGTGGGGAGAGTGGGCATCCTTGTCTTGTTCCTGATTTTAAAGGAAAGGCTTTCATCTTCTCGTTAAGTATGATGTTGGCTGTGGGTTTGCCATATATGGCCTTTAGTATGTTGAGGTACTTGCCCTCTATACCCATTTCATTGAGAGTTTTTATCGTGAATGGATGTTGAATTTTGTCAAATGCTTTTTCAGCATCTATGGAGATGATCATGTGGTTTTTGTCCTTCTTTTTGTTGATGTGGTGGATGATGTTAATGGATTTTCTAATATTGTACCATCCTTGCATCCCTGGAATGAATCCTACTTGGTCATGATGGATGATATTTTTGATGTATTTTTGAATTCGGTTTGCTAATATTTTGTTGAGTATTTTTGCATCTATGTGCACCAGGGATATTGGTCTAGTTTTCTTTTTCTGTGCCTGGTTTTGGTGTTAGAGTGATGCTGGCTATAGCATCAGTTTGGAAGTATTCCCCCCTCTTTTAAAGTTTTTGGAAAACTTTAAGGAGGATGGGTATTAGGTCTTCATTAAATGTTTGATAAAAATCAGCGGTGAATGCATGTGGTCCAGGCGTTTTGTTCTTAGGTAGTTTTTTATTACCAATTTAATTTCGTTGCTGGTAATTGGTCTTTTCAGATTTTCTGTTTCTGGTTCAGCCTTTGAAGGTTGTATTTTTCTAGAAAGTTGTCCATTTCTTCTAGGTTATCCCGTTTGTTAACATATAATTTTTCATAGTATTCTCTAATAATTCTTTGTATTTCTGTTGTGTCCATAGTGATTTTTCCTTTCTCATTTCTTTTTCTTTCTATGTATGTAGACTCTCTTTTTTTCTTGATAAGTTTGTCTAGGGGCTTATGTATTTTGTTTATTTTCTCGAAGAACCAGCTCCTGCTTTCACTGATTCTTTCTATTTTTTTATTCTTCTTGATTTTATTCATTTCTGCTCTAATCTTTATTATGTCCCTCCTTCTACTGACTTTGGGCCTCATTTGTTCTTCTTTTTCTAGTTTCGTTAATTCTGAGTATAGACTGTTCATATGGGATTGTTCTTCTTTCCTGAGGTAGGCCTGTATTGCAATATACTTCCCTCTTAACACGGCCTTCGCTGCATCCCAAAGATTTTGCGGTGTTGAATCATTGTTGTCATTTGTCTCCATATATTGCTTGATCTCTGTTTTTATTTGGTCATTGATCCATTGGTTATTTAGGAGCATGTTGTTAAGCCTCCATTTGTTCGTGGGATTTTTTGTTTTCTTTGCATAATTTATTTCTAGCTTCATACCTTTTTGGTCTGAGAAGCTGGTTGGTACAATTTAAATCTTTTTGACATTACCGAGGCCCTTTTTGTGCCCTAGTATATGATCTATTCTTGAAAATGTTCCATGTGGGCTTGAGAAGAATGTGTATCCTGCTTCTTTTGGGTGCAAAGTTCTGTAGTTGTCTATTAGTTCCATCTTTTTAAATGTGTTATTCAATGCCTCTGTCTCTTTACTTATTTTCTGTGTGGTTGATCTGTCCTTTGGAGTGAGTAGAGTGTTGAAGTCTCTTCGAATGAATGCATTACATTTTATTTCCCCTTTCGATTTTGTTAGTATTTGTTTCATATTTGTAGGTGTTCCTGTGTTGGGTGCATAGATATTTAAAATAGTTAAATCCTCTTGTTGGATTGACTCCTTTATCATTATGTAATGTCCTTCTTTGTCTCTTGTGACTTTCTTTCTTTTGAAGTCCATTTTGTCTGATACAGCTACTGCAACTCCTGCTTTTTTCTCCCTATTGAGTGCATGAAATATCTTTTTCTATCCCTTCACTTTTAGTCTGTGTATATATTTGGTTTTGAAATAAGTTTCTTGCAGGCAGCGTATATATGGGTTTTGTTTTTTTATCCATTCAGTGACTCTTTGTCTTTTGATTGGTCATTCAGACCATTTACATTTATTGTGATTATCAATAGGTATGTACTTATTGCTTTTGCAGGCTTTAGATTCGTGTTTACCAAAGGTTCAAGGGTAACTTCCTTACTATCTAAGAGTGTAACTTAACTCACTTGATATGCTATTACAAACACAATCTAAAGGTTCTTTTTTTTTTTCTCCTCCTTGTTCTTCCTCCTCCATTCTTTATATGTTATGTATCATATTCTGTTCTCTTTATCTAACCCTTGACTGACTTTGGGGGTAGTTGATTTAATTTTGCATTTGCGTAGTAATGAATTGTTCTACTTTTTTTTATTACAATTTTTTTATTAAGGTATTATTGGTATATACTTATGAAGATTTCACACGAAAAACAATGTGGTTACTACATATACCCATATTATCGATTTCTGCCCCATACCCCTTTGCAGTCATTGTCCATCAGTGTAATAAGATGCCACAGAGTCTCTGCTTGTCTTCTCTGTGCTACACTGTCTTCCCTGTAATCACCCCCCCACCATGTGTAATAATCATAATACCTCTCAATCCCTTTCTCCCTACCTCCCCACCCACCCTTCCTCACCCCTCTCCTTTTGTAACTGCTAGGTCCGTCTTGGAGTCTGTGAGTCTGCTGCTGTTTTATTCCTTCAGTTTTGCTTTGTTGTTATACTCCACAAATGAGGGAAACCATTTGGTACTTGTCTTTCTCTGCCTGGCTTATTTCTTAGTAATTAATTGTTCTTTTTTTTTATTACAATTTCCCTAATAATATCCTCCAGCTCTATTCATTTTGCTGTAAATGGTAGCGTTTGTTTCATTCTAACGGCTTAATAGTGTTCCTTTGTGTATATGTACAGCATCTTCTTTATCCGTTCATCTTCTGATGGACACTTAGGTTGCTTCCATATCTTGGCTATTGTTAAGTAGTGCTGCAATAAACATAGGGGTGCACATGTCTTTTTGAATCTGAGAACTTGTTTTCTTTGGGTAAATTCCTAGGAGTGGGATTCCTGGGTCAATGGTATTTCTATTTTTAGCTTTGTGAGGAACCCCCCTATTACTTTCCACAATCATTGAACTAGTTTACATTCCCACCAGCAGTGCAGTAGGGTTCCCCTATCTCCACATCATTGCCAGCATTTGTTGTTCTTTGTCTTTTTGACGCTGGCCATTCTAACTGGTGTGAGGTGATATCTCATTGTAGTTTTAATGTTCTACTTTCTTTACTGTGGCTTTATTACCTCAGGTGATGCCTGTTTAGCCTTAGGAACACTTCCATCTATAGCACTGCCTCCAAAATACACTGTAGAGGTGGTTTGTGGGAGGTAAATTCTGCTTTTGCTTATCTGGAAATTGTTTAATCCCTCTTTCAAATTTGAATGATAATCTTGCCAGTTAGAGTGTTCTTGTTTCGAGCTCCTTCTGCTTCATTGCATTAAATATATCATGCCACTCCCTTCTGGCCTGTAAGGTTTCTGCCGAGAAGTCTAATGAAAGCCTGGTGGGTTTTCCTTTGTATGTGATCTTTTTTCTCTCTCTGGCTCCTTTTAATAGTCTGGCCTTATCCTTGATCTTTGCCATATTAATTATTATATGTCTTCGTGTTGTCTTCCTTGGGTCCCTTGTTTTGTGAGATCTATGCATCTCCATGGCCTGAGATACTATCTCCTTACCCAGATTGGGGAAGTTTTTAGCAATTACCTCCTCAAAGACACTTTCTATCCCTTTTTCTCTCTCATCTTCTTCTGGTACCCCTGGAATACGAATATTGTTCCGTTTGGATTGGTCACACAGTTCTCTCAATATTCTTTCATTCCTGGATTCTTTTTCTCTCTGTGCCTCAGCTTCTCTATATTCCTCTTCTCTAATTTCTATTTCATTTATTGTCTCCTCCACTGTATCTAATCTGCTTTTAAATCTCTCCATTGTATTCCATAATGATTGGATCTCTGTCCTGAATTCATTCCTGAGTTCTTGAATACTTTTCTATACCTCCATAGGCATTTTTATAATTTTTATTTTGAAGTCTCTTTCAGGAAGATTGATCAGTTAAGTTTCACTTGCCCCTTTTTCTTGTGTTTGTGGGATTTTGGTTTGAATCAAGTTCCTTTGACTTGTATGTGGTGGCCTCTTACTGCCTAGAAGCTCTACTCTCTGGAGCTGCTCAAACCCTGGAGCAATTTCGGGGGTTGCAGGGAAGCAGTGCTGGTGCCCTGTTCCATGAGGTCTGTTCTTTTCTCCAGGTGTATGCAGTCTGGTGTGGCCTGCTTTTCCTGTTGCTCTTTCAGGATTAATTTTATTAATTATATTTTCATATTATATGTGGTTTTGGGCGGAGTCCTCTTTCTTATCTCTCATGCCCCCATCTTTCTGTGTCTCTTTTTATCATAGGAAATATATATTGCCTTGCTATGACACTGCTGAAGATATTTTGAAGCTTTTTCATTGATACAGAGCATTCCATCTCATTTTACAAATAATGTACTGAAAAGTTTGGCTAGAAACTAAGTTGTTTAATTTTGGGGAGACATTTATGAATTTTCTCAAAATTTATTATGGAGTGTTTTAAAACTAAAATTTTATTTTGGTTTTAGCATTTTAATGTATTGTGCAGGGTTCTTAGGTTCCTAAGTATCAGAAAATAAAAGGCTAATTGAGAAATAATTAACTTAGTTTGCTTCCTTTTGAGGTCAATGGCTACATAAATAAAAGTAGCATTTATTAGGTCTTACACTTCTTTATTTAGGAAAATTTATTTGATTGAAGTCTTGATTTTCTGCTGTGTGCTGATGGTCCTTAGTTTTGGCATAAAAATATTTAGGATAGTTTCTCTGTTAGGTTGATATTGTGAAATGGTTATATTAAGAGGGAAATGTTTTTGCCCTCTGCAGTGCCACATTGTATACTCCCTTACTTTTGTAGTATTTTTATTAAAAAATCTCAGCTTTTACCATACATCATTTTTTCTATTTTATAAATAGAAACAAAAGCTTATGAGAGACTAAATTAAATATGTGATCCTTATTCCAAGTAGCTACCAAAATATTTTTTTGAATATAGCATTTTGTGTAACCAAAAGATAAAATAGGTTGAGTTCTTTCTTTAATGTGAGTACTTGGGGAATCTTTATTGGTTTGAATTCACACTTTTTTTTTTGAAAGGCAAACTACTTATTTACCCATCTGTTCATGTTCTTAATTGAGGTAATTGTAAACCTGAATCAACCCAGTTTAAGGCTCTTCCTTGTTACACTAGAATTGAAAATAAGGAAATGCAGAATCACATCTGAAGGATATAGTCTTACAACCTTTTGTGGTAATGTTTTTAAAATTACTTACAATGTTTTAATGAATTTCCAGCTTTATATTTAGAAGGTAAAAAATGCTAGCTGTTGATTACTTTAAATTTGTTTTAAATCCTTAAATGCAAGAAAACAAATTAACTTAGACTAAGCTGGATTTTTTTTCTAGTTTGATATGTAATTAATATATAATGTATTAAGGTTTATAATATAATGATTTGGTACATGTATATATTGTGAAATGAACACCACAGTAAGTTTAGTTAACATCTATCACCACATACAGTTTGTCTTGCCAATGGGTTTCAGCCCTGGGTAAGTTCACCATGGATTTAATATGATCAAAGAAATGAAAGTAGAACGTTCTTGGGGTGATAGAGCTTATATGCAACTTTATTCCCACAGTGGCGGGTCAGTCACTAGAACCCTGTCCACTCAGAGTGAGTCTGCATGCAGCAAGCCGGTCTCTGCCTCTGGGCGTCTCTCCCCCTGCAGCTGTCTTAGTCTCAGTCCTCGGTGCTGCCACCACTCCAGTCTTGTCTCTGCTCTGCTGCAGCCTTACAGCTGTGGCACCGGTTTTCCCACAGACCACTGGGTTGAGCTCTTTATATAGAGTCAGTAACAATGTATTGCCCACACATGTGTAGTGAGCTAGCCGAGGAGGGCCACGTGAGAATCAGGGCCACAGGAACCTTCACTTTATCCATAGTTACAAATTTTTTTCTTGTGATGAGAACTTTTAAGATTTTCTCTTAACTTTTGAATATACAATACTGTATTGTTAAGTATAGTCACCGTGTTGTACATTGCATCCCCAGAACTTATCTTTTGACTGTAAGTTTGTACTTTTTAACCCTTTGCCCATTTTCCCCCTTCCCACTCCCTGTCCTTGGCAGCCAGCAATCTGTTCTCTGTTGCTATGAGTTTGGGTTTTTTTTACATTCTGTATGGTAGTGAGATAAGACAGTATCTGTCTTTCTCTGTCTGGCATATTTCACTTAGCATAATGTCCTGATGTCCATCCATGTTGTCACAAATGGTAGAACTTTCTTTTTTATGGCTGAATAATATTCAGTTGTACATAAATACCACATTTCCTTTATCTGGTCACTGTTGGTGGACACTTAGGTTGTTTTCATATGTTTCAATGAACATGGGAGTGCAGATATCCCTTCCAGATAACTATTTCATTTCCTTTAGATACATACATAGAACTGGGTTTACTGAATCATATGGTAGTTCTGTTCCTGAGTTTTGAGGATGCTCCGTGCCATTTTTCATAGTGGCTACACCAATTTACATTCCTACCAACAATGCACAAGGGCTTACTTTTCTCCACATCCTTGCCAACACTTGTGATTTCTTGTCTTTTTGATAATGGTCATTCTAACAGGTGTGAGATGATATTGTTGTTATGTTGATTTGCATTTGTCTGAGCACCTTTTCATGTACCTGTTGGCTATTTCTATGTCTTCTTTGGAAAAATATCTATTCAGTTCCTCTGCCCATGTTTTAATCAGTTTGTTTGTTTATTGCTACTGAGTTGCAAGAGTTCTATATTTTGGATATATACCTTACCAGATATATGATTTACAAGTGTTTCCTCCCATTCCATAGGTTCCATCATTTTGTTGTACTTTCCTTTGCTGCGTAGAAGTTTTGTAGTTTTATGTAGTCTCACTTGTTTGTTTTTGCTTTTGTCACCTTTGCTTTGGGTGTCAAATTCAAAAATATCATTGCCAAAATTGGTATCAAGGTGCTTACCCCCATATTTCTTCTAGGAATTTTTGTGGTTTTAGGTCTTAAATTCAAGTTTTTACCCATTTTGAGTCGATTTTTGTGTATGGTGTAAGATAGAGGTCCCGTTTCATTCTTTTGCATGTGGCTGTCCAGTTTTCCCAGCACATTTATTGAAGAGACTATCCTTTCCCATTGTATATTCTTGGTTCCTTTGTAGTATATTAATTGATCATGTGTGTATGGGTTTATTTCTGGGCTCTTTTCCATTGACCTGTGTGTCTGTTTTTATGTCTGGCAATTAAAAAACTGTATACCTTTATACATTATTAATTCACTTAATTATCACAACAATTCTATAAGAAGGTACTATGATTTTCATCTCCTTTTACATATGAGAAAGCTGATGCACAGATGGACTGAGTGACTTACTCAAGGTCTCACTGCTAATATGATGTGATACGGAATTGGAACCCTGGAAGCCTGATTTCACAGTCCACATTCTCTTCTACTATAGTGTATTATTAATTCTATAATAATAGGAAAAAAATTAAGACTATTGGGATCACTTATCCTGGAGATAAAAAGTACTAAAATGTAGTGGAGGACTGAATGAAGAACATAAATATCACTATGTTAAGTTTCTTCCATCTTAGCTAGATATTCTCCAGCATAGCACAAGATTTCCTGTTTTTTTCCCCCTAGTTACTATTAATATGAATATTTTTCTATGTGTTTTTGTGTTCTATTTAATTTTTTGTGACTTTTTTTGTGTTATCTGGCCCTATTGGAGATTGTTTTGCTGTATTTATTAGGAATTTTGGCTATCAGCTCCTCAAATATTTATAATTATTAGTATTTTTTTAGTTGCTTTGGAAAATATTTACTGATCTTTATATAGATATTTAAATGCAAATTGGCTCAAGTAATAGTTGAAAAATCTTTTGGATGTTAGAATAAACAACAGTCAAAAAAATCCCTGTTTTAATCTTTCTTCTAATGGGAAGAGTATTTTTTAGATCTAATAATAAGGCTTCCAGAATTCTAATTTTATACCACAAACATTTATTGGGTAT
>JAVSCE010008196.1:0-110751 GCA_032199065.1 Smutsia gigantea | reverse complement strand
AGTCAGCCACTTGTGGTGCCACCCGTAGGGCTTTGCCATCTGGCAGATACCACAGGTGCTGGGCTAAAGCTGGGACAGGAGAAGGAATTCAGGGCACACACATCAGTGGGCACTTGCTTATTCAGTGCTGGGCCTCAAGAACTAAATAGACTTGGGCTGTGTGGTGATAAGTACCTTGTTTTTGGATCCGGGGTGCCTGCCTTTTGCGAGGTTGTTCTCACAGATCTGGTTAAAGGCAGAGCTGGAACAGTATAAGATGCCAAAGACAACAAGCAGAGGCCCAGGGAAGTCCTGCCTCTTGAGGGTTACTCCTGTCCTTTGGGAATGGCAAGTAATCAGTTGGGGAGCTTCTGCTTGTTCGGGCAGGTGTGTCTCTGGGAGCCTTGGTTTTGGTCCTCAGTGGGTTACCTTACAAGAAAGGCTCTGAGCCTCAGCTCCTGCATCTGTATAATGGGAATAATTAGGCCTTGCCTTAGGTATCTGTGGGGCTCCTGGGAGCCTCATATAACTGTTTGTAGCAAAGTGTTTCCATCCATAGGAGGATGATGAAAATGTATGTTGTTTTCATTGGTTACCTAGTTCTCTTTTTTTTCTCCTAATTCCTGATGTTTTTCTCCTGTTCTCCTGGATGATGGAATTGTGGCCTCTCCACCCAGATTCTATCTCCAGCTAGTATTCTGGTATCACAAGTACCACCCAATTGCCTGGAAGCACCAAAATGGCATAGAAGAGCTGGGCTGCTCTGCCAAGCCTGGGTGTCTGCGGTGTATTGGAGAGACTGCAGGAAGGGCGGAGAGTAACATAGGAAGACTGACTGCAGTCTTGGCTGCAGGTGAGGGTTGAGACCCAGGTTACCTCTGGGCCAAACCTGTGCTTGTTTGAAAATCTCCCTGGAGGCACTCTGCTCAGACGTTTGGGTGCTCTGCAGCCTAGTGGGAAATTTTTTTTGTTCACTTTAGCATTCCCACAACCATCTTGGTTTTGTTTTATTTTATTTTGTTCTGTCTTTTCAAACCTCCTTAGGACCTCCTCCAGGCCTCCAGGCTGTGGAACTGAGACATCTTAGCCAGGGTCATGTCTTCCTTCCAGTTTTCCCTGAGTGCCACCTCTTCACCCTTGCTTTCAGTCTGATTTCATTCCTGCCCAGCCCGGCTCTGGACTGTTTGTTAGCTGGTTGTTTGGGGAAGGAGGTGACTCCACTGCCCTGTCCACTAAACCTTTTTACCTGTGAATTTCAGTTATCCTTGGAGCTCCCTAATGTTGACTGCATGGTAGAGGGACCTTGTCTCAGCCTGCTGTGGGGAATTGCTGTCGCTGTCTCCTACAGGGCTCTGGGTCCTCTCCAGTGTCTTTTGAGCGGAAATGGGTACAAACAAAGCCTGGGGAAGGAAGAGCCAGCAAACCCTGGGAGAGTGGAATTTCAGGAATGGCAAGTCAGAAGTAGTTCCAGCTTGGTCTAGTTGCCTGGGTCCTGACGGAGGGATTTATGTTACACCTTTCAGTTGGCCAGTTCACCATTCTCCCACCCCCCCTTTTCAATTTCAGTTCCCTTTCTTCCTGAAGGATTATTTTACTGTACTTTGAAGATTTTGTTACTTTTTTTTTTCACCTTGCACAAAATACTGACTCATGTTGCTAATGGCTGTAGGCTGGTTATGTATGCTCATTATTCTACCTTTTAAGATTGATCATTTCTATGTTGGTTTCTGTTTCAAACCAGAATAGGCCAGGTGGGCCTGTGTATTTCTAAAGTTGATAATGAGGCTTCTCTACTGTCAGATGTAGATATCTTGTTATGGGCTGGCAGGTGTTAAGTAGGAGCTGTCTGTATTAGATTTTAAAGCAATGCTTTCCCCTTGAAAAAGAAAATTTCTAGCAGAGATCTATTGGGCTTTGTGCTCTGAATCTCATAATTTACTCAAGGCTAACTAGACTGTCTTCTTTTCAAATTGTAACTCAAATTCTTTTAAGATTTTTTTCTGGGGCTGATATAGCCCTAGGAAGCTTGGCTCTGTCATTTGGACAAAAGTAAAGGCATTTATTTACCTGTGGTGCTGGAAATAGGAGAGGGGGATGGGAGATGGTGAGCTTTCTGGGGAAATTAAATTGTTCATGACAAGCTTTTAGGTTGAAAAGGTGCCCTTTGGACCTGGGCCTCCTCACCTGGCAGCTTGAAGACAGGGGCTTTGCTGTCATTGGTTCTGCTTCTGTCTGTGGGTGGCATGTGGGAAACTGCCCTAGGTGGGATGCCTTGCCTTAATGTCTGGAGTCAGAAGTCTTGGTTGAGCCTTGTTCTTAGTTGTGCTTGTTGGTTTTTCCTATATGGCCTGAGCTGAGGGCTAGGTTGTTCCTCTGAGGTGCTGTGTGTAGCAGGTGGTGTCTATGGGCAAAATGAAGTCTATCTTAAATCCTTTATATTCTCTCAGACTGCTTCCTTCTGCCCCATTGTTGCCTCTGGCTGTGTAGCTCTGCTCTATATCCTTTCTACCTCCTTTTCAAGGCAGTTGTCAGCCTTTTTTTCTTTGTGGCATTGCTAAAGCAGTATTTACTGCTTTTAAAAGTCATTCTCATGTAACAGATCCCCCTTGAGCATCTACTCTTTGCCAGGCACAGTGGACAGCCCTTTAAGTACAGTTTTCCAGGTGCATGAAGGTAATGTTTTTCACTGGGAAAAAAAAAGGAAAATGCTGAAAAGAATAAAAGACAAAATACAAATCACCTGTAACCTCCAGCAATAACTATAGCAAAGACTGATGTGGTTCTTTCCTTTGATTGCTTTTTCAAAATCAGCAAAGTAGTATATATACCACTCACAGTTCATACACTTCCTCTCAGTGTCACGGTGTATTTCCCTAAGTCATTGAAAACGTGACTTTCTAACTGCAATTGTTATTATATGGCTTTGCCATGATTTATTTAATCCTTTATTATTAGACATTAGATTGTTTCCCATTTTTCCTCCATATAAACAAAATTTTAGGGAGCGCTCTTGCATGTAAGTCTTGGTCCCTGTCACTATTTCCCATAAGTGGAATATCCAGTCAGAGAGCACAGGCTCCTTCTAAGGTTCTCTCTGGCTCAGTGTGGGTTTTCTCCTTCAGCTGTTGAGCACAAGGTGGCTTCCTTCATGGGCCACTAAGTTCTGGGTGTCTCAGTCCTGGCTAAACCTCTTACATTATTTACAGGTTTGGGTTTGGACAAGTGTCTTGACTTAAACAGTTGTGGATGTCCCACTTGCTTTCCTCAGGGCTAGTGGGGAGAAGGCAAGCACCTCCTTAAAGAGGCCTTTGGGGACCCCTCAACCTAACTTAGTTATTGCCCTCCAGGATTCTTTCCTAGTCCCTATTGCTTTTCTTTATAGTTCTTTTCACAACTTTAAATACAGTTTTTGAAAACAGTTATTTCATTGTGGTAAAATATGCATAACAAAATTTACTATTTTGACCATTTTTTAAGTATACAATTTTGTGGCGTTAAGTGAATTCACATTGTGTGAACCATCACCACCATCCATCTCCCGAACTTTATCATCTTCCCAAACTGAAACTCCTTCCCATTAAACACTAACTCCCCCTTCCCCTCCCCCAGCACCCACCGTTCTACTCCCTCTCTATGAATTTGATGACTCTAGACACATTGTGTAAGTGGAATCCGACAGGATTTGCCCTTTTGTGTCTGGCTTATTTCACTTGGCATAATGTTTTGAAGATTCACCTGTGCGTAGCAGGTATTAATCTACAATCATGTGCAACATTTTGGTTACTAAACTCCCCACTTCATCAAGTTCCCCCCACATACCCCATTACAGTCACTGTCCATCAGCGTAGTGAGATGCTATAGAATCACTACTTGTCTTCTCTGAGTTGTACAGCTCCCCGTGCCCCCTCCTACATTATGTCTGCTAATCGTAATGCCCCTTTTTCCCCCTTGTCCTCCCTTCCCACCCATCCTTCCCAGTCCCTTTCCTTTGGTAACTGTTAGTCCATTCTTGCAGAATCCCCTTCCTTTTTAAGGTTGAATAATACTCCATTTTTTATATACATTTTGTTTCTCTGTTCATCCATTTAGGGACAGCAACTCACAAATTCACTTCTGTTTTTACTCTCTGAATCATCCTTTTCCCCTGATGGAGTGAGTGAGTGCCTGAGTGCACCACAGAGTGGGCTTTAGTTGCTGTGCTCTTCTCACCAAGTCTTAACATGGAGAGGGTACGTAGGGTGCACGGTGCAGCTGCATAAGCGGCTCTGTGGGACCCCACCTAGAAGTCGAACGCAGCTCAGCCTGGGTGCTGGGTGGGCAGGGAAGGCCTTACGGAAAGTGTAGCAGACTTGAAATAGGCACCATTTGAAAACAGTATGCCAAGCCCTGGAGTATTAAAAAGGTGTTTCTTAGTTGAAATCAGAAATGTACAGGCCCCAGAAGAGAGCTTGGGGGTCAGCTTACTTTCCAGGGTGCCAAAAGCCCTTTGAATGTGCAAGTGTTTTTGTGTGGCCAGTGCCAGCCCAGAGAAGGGCAGATAGGACCTCAGCTCTGGGAAGTACAGGTTGACTTTCCCCATGTGCTTTGAGATCATCTCTGTGTGTAGAATGATGGGATGGATTGCTGCAGGACCAACTGGAAAAAGGAGGTCATCTCTCCAGCACTCTTTTCCATGGTTTTCCATGGTTCCTTTGTGTCTTCCAGAGCTTTTTTCAGCAGGTGTTGTTTACATACAGTTCAGAGCTTAAAAGAACTGCTCTGTTCCAGGAGGCACAGAAAACAGGCCTGTCTGGGGTGGGGGCTCCACCACTGTGCATGGCTGACCTGTCGATGGGACTGAATGGGCTGAGTGTTCAGAAGGAGTTGGGGAGAGTGGAATGTTGTCCTGAAGTATAATGTGGAATTTTTTTATGTGATATAAAATTAATTACAGAAGTATACATACTAGTGAAAAAAAGAAAAAGCAAGTGTACAAAGAAGAAAAGCTCTTCTCTCCAGCTTCCCAGCTGGTAACCACTGTTTACAGTTGGTGTGTTTGTCCTTTTAGGCTCTCAATGTATGCATAAATATGGCCCTTTGTAGGCAGGTTTTTTAAAAAATAAAAATGGGGATCATACTAGTCTTTTTTGTACCACAACATGCATTTTCAAACATCATGACTTTTTCTATATTAATATATATAGATCTATCACTTTTAATGTTTTAAAAATAATATTTATTAGATTTAAAAATATATACAAGTGTTTGAAGAAGAAAACAAAAACATTGCATAATCCCATGGCCCAGATATTCCCAGTTGAGTTAAAAAAAAAAAGAAAATTTAAGCTGTATTGAGAGGTATAAGGACTCTTCCCCAGTCTCTCTGAAAGGAAACCATTACGGTAAGTTTCTTATGATTCCCTTCAGGAAAAAAAAAATACGCACTTTACACACATTTGTATTCTTAATAAAGCATGCTGCCCTTTTCACTTAATGCAATGTCTTGGTGTGTTCAGTGTCAGCCCGTACAGATGGATTACATAATCTGTTTTAGCAGCTGCAGAAAATACTTTGTGGATATACTTGATTTAACCTGTTTCCTCTGGTGGACATTTGGGCAATTTCTGGCTTTTAGACATGTCACAATTTTGGTAAAATTTCTGCCAAATTTCAGAAACATTGTATAGTTTGTATATAAATGTGTAAACATGTTGCTGCAGTTCTGCTAGATTCCTTTTTGAAAACCTTTGTGTCCATTTATAAACAATAATATAGAAAAGTGGGTGTTTCTGAACTATGCACTTCTCTAAATGAGTAGCCTTTTGGGTCATGGTGGATGTGCATGTCTCCTGAATCAAAAGCAGTTGCTGTTTCATGCTTGCGATGGTCAGTGTAGAAGCTTAGGGTTTGATTAGTTGGGACAAGCATGGCAGAGAAACAGCATTCACTCTGGTCTCCCAGTGCAGAAGTGACTATGGGAGGAGTTGTCTTGGGCATCTCATTAGGTGAAGGCCTCTGTGGCAACTGGAAGGGAGTTGTAGAGGGAGGCACAGGTAGCCAAGTCTAAGTTTGATTTTCAGTATCAACTAAAATGTTGTACTTGGAACAGATACTTTCTTCTAGCCTTTATACACTAGAGCCTGGCAGAGAAGATTCAGAGGCTTCATCCGTTTCGAGTTCTCCCATAGCCCTCTGGAGATTTCTGAAGCTCACATTTTGCAGCCTTTGGTGGTTTTGTTGCTGTTAATATTTCTTACTGTGAGGAATTTATGTATTTTGGAGGCCAATCCTCTGGTGCATCTCCTGTTGATGGCTGTCGTTCAGATCTGTTCAGTCCTCTACTTGCTTGGCTTCTGGGCCTGGACTTTCCCCATCTAGTTATTCTAGGAGGTCACACCTAGTGGGTGAAGTGACTGCAGAAATGAAGCCCCTGGAAATGCCTGGGTGGACTTCCCCAGGCCAGGTTGGGAAGGATTTGGACTTAGGCAAGGCATGTGGCCAGAGGAGATGCTTTTGGAGCTACATGGCTCTGACCCTTGTGGGTTGTTACTGTTCCCTTGAAAAACCCAGGGAGAAGTCACTGGGAGAGTTGGGAATGCCTTGCCCCGTCTCTGCTTCTTTCCCCGTGGAGAGTAGCCTCTGGCTAGGCGGTCAGCTGCCTTCAAATCCAGGTCCTTCCACTTGCCAGCTGAATGATTAATCTTTCCGAGTCTCTGTTCCTTGTTTGAAAATGTGATAGTAACACCTTCCTCCTGGAATTGGGGGGAGGACTCAGTGGGTCACATGCTGAAGTGTTTATACTGTACCTGGCACGAGGCAGGCAGGCTCAATAAACAGTAGCTATTAATGGTTCCTGGATTCAGCACTAGCCAAGGGCCTGGGGGTTTGGAGTAGGCAGGCTTATACACTTGGGGCTTGTTTGTTTACTAGACGTTGGTGTTTCTAATTGTGTGCTAGATGCTAAATATTAGACCAAAAGCAGAAAACTCCTGCCCTTACCTCTGGGAGCTCAGACACCTTAACCCAGGGCCGGCCTGGGAGGGTGGAGGCATTGAAGCTTGTTTCTGACGTCCCTTCTCTCTCTCCAAGGTAAAATACCACCTAAATGAGGGCATTTGATTACTGGCTGCCACCCTGTGCTCTTTTCTGTTCCTTGGAGAGTTTTAGGTAAATATCTGGGGAGGAATAAAGATAGGTATGTTAAGGCAGTACATGTGTACAAGGTTATGGCCCTCATTTGCCGTCAGGCAGGCAGAAATCTTCATTTCCTCCACCTGCCTGCTGTGGGACCTTGAACAGGTCTTGTTTTTACTCCTCTGAGCCTCTGTTTCCTTATCTGCCAAATGGGGATGGAACCTGTCATATAGTGTTGCTGTGACAGATTACACCTGTCAGCTCAGAAACAGTATAAGGTTCCAATTCTATATAGCTCTATCAGACTTTAAAACCAATATAAGAGTAACAATACAGGGCTTGTTGCAAAAAACCCAAACCCATCTGTAGTGCACAAAGTAGAAAATGAAACTCATTCCTTCCTGCCCGCTACCCTCTTTTCATATGGAGATGAGTGTTGTCTTGAAAACAATTTTATCTTCCACCAATGGGAATGTTTTCATTACACATGAATTCTAAACCTGAAGTGACTGTGGAAAACAGGAGATTTGGATGTTTATAGGTATACTGTAACGTGAATAAAGATAAGTAAAAGATGTCTTAGACATATGGTTCCTCAGCCTTATCACTTCAGTCCTTCCTGTCCTCTTAAGGAATAAGCTGTTGTAATTCTTTGCCACCCTGGACAAATCGTAATGTTGTGTTAGTGACATGTACCTCTGGCAAAGAGTACATTTTATAAGTGATCTCTCCAGAGATCTCACAGCTCTGTGATTTGGTACTGACACGGGAGTTTGGGTTTGGGGCAAGGCGAGCTGTGTGCCCTGTGATGTGAACTTGTTAGGGTTAAGAGTCAGCCCCAATCCATGATGGTTTAGGAATTTAGGGGCAGATGATGGAGTGGGGAGTGGTCTGGAGTTGTGAGAATAAGAGTTCTATTAGTGTTGGTAAGGCCTTTGTAATATTCATTTATCATAAGTAATAAATGAATAACGTTAGTACATTTGCAGTGAGAGCACATGCTCCCCTTTTCCCCATTGCGGAAATGACAGGTTTGCACACCTGTGAATGCCACTGGGGAACTTGACCCTCACTTTTGGCTTTTTTGTTTCTTCAGGCATGGTCTTATCTGACTGGTGCCCCAGTGACTAATCATCCTGGGTTTCCTCTAGTGTGTGAGGTTTGGAAAATAAATAGCTTGTGAGTTCTGGGAGTATGGTCCTTTGGGCTTTGTTGGAGAGGATTTATTAAATCAATTTTGGCCCTTTTAGACCCCCTGCCTTTAGTATATTTGTATTTGTTTATTTTCATCAGAGAGATGGTGGATTTGTGGGGAATGAGTTGTTGATGAACCATTTCTTTTTAAGTATATACCCTACTGCAAATGGCTCAGCTCTGATATGTGATAGAAGGAGCCAAGTGACCGTGGTCTGCTACCCCACCTCTGAGCCTCCATTTCCTCATCTGTAAGGGGGATTTGTTGACACTATGATAGCCACCTCAGTGCCTGTAAGAAGGCTCCTCTGTGCGGTTGTAATTACTTAACCAGCCTGATGGAGTATTTCCTCATTCTGATTAAAGGGAGGTATTGCATCCAGGTGGAATGCATTTGTTGCTAAGGGGTCTCTGTTGGGGCTTCTGAGGAAGCCATTGTTCACTCTCTTCTGCCTCCTAAAGGCTGAACGGTGAGAGTGCAACTGTTGGAGGAGGGCTGGATGGAAGGGGAAGATGGGTGTTTTGTTTGAAGGGGGCTCTGTTCTGTACCCCTCCAGGCATTTGCTGCTAGAAGCCATCTGGTGCTTGTGTAATTTACCTAAGTAACCGTCTGGGTTCTGCGGCACTGCTGGATTCTTTGGGTGGTGGTTGCAGATTGCATCTCCTTCCTCACTTTCTTCCTGACTTTTAGTTTCATGGGCACAAACTAAAAATATGCTTAATAGAAATGTCAGATTGTACACAAGCAGTGGCCCAAACGTGTAAAAGATACATACACTGAGATGTTGGTTGTAGCATTATTTGTCATGGTACAAAGTTGGAAATAACTGGCCTATTTGCAGGGTAAATAAAATAGTGAAATACTATGTAGGAATTAAAAAGAATGAGCTACTACTACAAAGCCACAGTAATCAAGACAGTTTGCTATTGGCACAAAAACAGAGCCACAGACCAGTGGAACAGAATAGAAAATCCAAACATTAACCCAAACATACACAGTCAATTAATATTTGATAAAGGAGCCTTGGATATACAATGGGGAGATGACAGCCTCTTCAGCAGCTGGTGTTGGAAAAACTGGACAGCTACATGTAAGAGAATGAAATTGGACTACTGTCTAGCCCCATACACAAAGGTAAACTTAAGGTGGATGAAAGACCTGAATGTAAGTCATGAAACCATAAAACTCTTAGAAAAAAACATAGGCAAAAATCTCCTGGACATAAACATGAGCATCTTCTTCATGAACTTATCTCCCCGGGCAAGAGAAACAAAAGCAAAAATGAACAAGTGGGACTATATCAAGCTGAACAGCTTCTGTACAGCAAAGGACACCATCAATAGAACAAAAAGACATCCTACAGTATGGGAGAATATATTCATAAATGACATATCCTATAAGGGGTTGACATCCAAAATATGTAAAGAACTCACACACCTCAACAAACAAAAAGCAAATAATCCAATTAAGAAATGGGCAGAGGACATGAACAGACACTTCTCCAAAGAAGAAATTCAGATGGCCAACAGGCACATGACAAAATGTTCCACATCGCTAATCTTCAGAGAAATGCAAATTAAAACCACAATGAGATATCACCTCACACCAGTCAGGATGGCTGCCATCCAAAAGACAAATAACAACAAATGTTGGTGAGGATGTGGAGAAAAGGGAACCCTTCTACACTGCTGGTGGGAATGCAAATTAGTTCAACCATTGTGGAAAGCAGTATGGAGGTTCCTCAAAAAACTCAAAATAGATATACCATTTGACCCAGGAATTCCACTCCTAGGAATTTACCCTAAGAATGCAGCAGCGCAGTTTGAAAAGACATATGCACCCCTATGTTTATTGCAGCACTATTTACAAGAGCCAAGAAATGGAAGCAACCTAAGTGTCCATCAGTAGATGAATGGATAAAGAAGATGTGGTACATATACACAATGGAATATTATTCAGCCATAAGAAGAAAACAAATCCTACCATTTGCAACAACATGGATGGAGCTAGAGGGTATTATGCTCAGTGAAATAAGCCAAGCAGAAAAAGACAGGTATCAAATGATTTCACTCATATGTGGAGTATAAGAACAAAGAAAAAAACTGAAGGAACAAAACAGCAGCAGACTCCCAGAACCCAAGAATGGACTAATAGTTACCAAAGGGGAAGGGACTGGGGAAGATGGGTGGGGAGGGAGGGATAAGAGGGAAAAAGGGGCATTACGATTAGCAGACGTAATGTTGGTGGGGCATGGGGAGGGCTGTACAACTGAGAGAAGACAAGTAGTGATTCTATAGCATCTCACTACCCTGATGGACAGTGACTGTAATGGTGTTGGTGGGCGGGACCTGATGAAGGGGGTAGTTTAATCACCATAATATTGCACATGTAATTGTAGATTAATGATACCAAAATAAATTATTAAAAAAAAACCACTAAAAAATAAATAAAATAAAATAAAAAATAAAAAGAATGAGCTAGATGGGTATGTATATTCTTGGAAAGATGACCATAGTATATTAAGACAGGAAAGCAAATTGCCGGATAATATAGTAACTTCCCAAATTTGTAGAATAAAAATTGAAGACCACAAACTGCTTATAGGCTTATGCAGGTTGAGAAAAAAGAATACAAAGGACATCCAGCGAGCTAACAGTGCTTATCTGTTGAGTTGTATTGATTAATTTTGCATACTTTCGTATCATTTGAATTTGTAATACAGAATGTATATTAGTAACAATAATTTGTTACAAAGATAACTAATTACAAAGGAAACCCATATAAATATAAAAACCAGACATACCTATGGAGAGTGGTCTGTGCCAGGACTGGTGGTTTAGGTCATTGGCTCGTTTCTGGGAAGAACTTCACCCAGGCTGCTTATTTTGCTCAGACCCATCCTGAATGCCCTGGATCCTAGTGCTAGGGCCTGATGGTTCACATGAATCCAGCCGATTCAGTCATCTGTCTCTGTTTATATGTCAGTGGCCCTCAGAAACTGCTTTGTTGATCTGGTGAAAGGACAAATGCCATCTCCCATAACTGTTGTCTACTAAATCAGATTTTAAGGTGTAGAACAGATTTTGGTGGCACTTGCAAAATACTACTCATTTGCTAATTCACCACTGTTTGGAGGTGCAAAAGGAAGGAGAAATGAAATAGAGCTGTGTGTTCTGTATATTTCTTTTTTTCATAATTTATTTTGGTATCATTAATCTACAATTACATGTGCAGTATGATTATTAAACTACCCCCTTCATCAGGTCCCCCCCACCAACCCCATTACAGTCACGTCACTGTCCATCAGTGTAGTGAGATGCTATAGAATCACTACTTGTCTTCTCTGAGTTGTACAGCCCTCCCCATGCCCCTGCAACATTACATCTGCTAATCGTAATGCCCCTTTTTCCCTCTCATCCCTCCCTTCCCACCCATCTTCCCCAGTCCCTTTCCCTTTGGTAACTATTAGTCCATTCTTGGGTTCTGTGAGTCTGCTGCTGTTTTGTTCCTTCAGTTTTTTAATTTGCTCTTATACTCCACATATGAGTGAAATCATTTGATACTTGTCTTTTTCGGCTTGGCTTATTTCACTGAGCATAATACCCTCTAGCTCCATCCATGTTGTTGCAAATGGTAGGATTTGTTTTCTTCTTATGGCTGAATAATATTCCATTGTGTATATGTACCACATCTTCTTTATCCATTCATCTACTGATGGACACTTAGGTTGCTTCCATTTCTTGGCTCTTGTAAATAGTGCTGCGATAAACATAGGGGTGCATATGTCTTTTTCAAACTGCGCTGCTGCATTCTTAGGGTAAATTCCTAGGAGTGGGATTCCTGCGTCAAATGGTGTTTCTATTTTGAGTTTTTTGAGGAACCTCCATACTGCTTTCCACAATGGTTGAACTAATTTGCATTCCCACCAGCAGTGTAGAAGGGTTCCCTTTTCTCCACATCCTCACCAACATTTGTTGTTGTTTGTGTTTGGGATGTTGGCCATCCTCACTGGTGTGAGGTGATATCTCATTGTGGTTTTAATCTGCATTTCTCTGATGATTAGCAATGTGGAGCATCTTTTCAGGTGCCTGTTGGCCATCTGAATTTCTTCTTTAGAGAAGTGTCTATTCATGTCCTCTGCCCATTTCTTAATTGGATTATTTGCTTTCTGTTTGTTAAGGTGCATGAGTTCTTTATATATTTTGGATGTCAACCCTTTATCAGATACGTTTTTTATGAATATATTCTCCCATACTGTAGGATGTCTTTTTGTTCTACTGATGGTGTCCTTTGCTGTACAGAAGCTTTTCAGCTTGATATAGTCCCACTTGTTCATTTTTGCTTTTGTTTCCCTTGCCCGGGGAGATATGTTCATGAAGAAGTTGCTCATGTTTATGTCCAGGAGATTTTTGCCTATGTTTTTTTCTAAGAGTTTTATGGTTTCATGACTTACATTCAGGTCTTTGATCCACCTTGAGTTTACCTTTGTGTATGGGGCTAGACAGTAGTCCAGTTTCATTCTCTTACATGTAGCTGTCCAGTTTTTCCAACACCAGCTGCTGAAGAGGCTGTCATCTCCCCATTGTATATCCAAGGCTCCTTTATCAAATATTAACTGACTGCATATGATTGGGTTAATGTTTGGATTTTCTATTCTGTTCCACTGGTCTATGGGTCTATTTTTGTGCCAATACTAAATTGTCTTGATTACTGTGGCTTTGTAGTAGAGCTTGAAGTCAGGGAGCGTAATTCCCCCTATTTTATTCCTCCTTCTCAGGACTGCTTTGGCTATTCGGGGTCTTTTGTGGTTCCATATGAATTTTAGAATTATTTGTTCCAGTTCATTAAAGAAAGCTGTTGGTAGTTTGATAGGGATTGTATTGAATCTGTAGATTGCTTTAGGTAGTATAGCCATTTTGACAATATTTATTCTTCCTAGCCAAGAGCATGGGATGCATTTCCATTTGTTAATGTCCTCTTTAATTTCTCTTAGGAGTGCCTTGTAGTTTTCAGAGTACAGGTCTTTCACTTCCTTCGTTAGGTTTATTCCTAGGTATTTTATTCTTTTTGATGCAATTGTGAATGGAATTGTTTTCCTGATTTCTCTTTGTTAGTTCATCATTAGTGTATAGGAAAGCAACAGATTTCTGTGTGTTAATTTTGTATCCTGCAACTTTGCTGAATTAAGATATTAGTTCTAGTAGTTTTGGAGTGGAGTCTTTAGGGTTTTTAATATACAGTATTATGTCATCTGCAAATAGTGACAATTTGACTTCTTTGCGAATCTGGATGCCTTGTATGTCTTTGTTTTGTTTGATTGCCGTGGCTAGGACCTCCAGTACTATGTTGAATAACAGTGGAGAGAGTGGGCATCCCTGTCTTGTTCCCGATCTTAGATGAAAGCTTTCAGCTTCTCGCTGTTAAGTATGATGTTAGCTGTGGGTTTGTCATATATGGCCTTTATGATGTTGAGGTACTTGCCCTCTATACCCATTTTGTTGAGAGTTTTAATCATGAATGGATGCTGAATTTTGTCAAATGCTTTTTCAGCATCTATGGAGATGATCATGTGGTTTTTGTTCTTCTTTTTGTTGATTTGGTGGATGATGTTGATGGATTTTCGAATGTTGTACCATCCTTGCATCCCTGGGATGAATTCCACTTGATCATGGTGTATGATCCTCTTAATGTATTTTTGAATTCGGTTTGCTAATATTTTGTTGAGTATTTTTACATCTACATTCATCAGGGATATTGGTCTGTAATTTTCTTTTTTGGTGAGGTCTTTGCCCGGTTTTGGTATTAGAGTGATGCTGGCTTCAGAGAATGAGTTTGGAAGTATTCCCTCCTCTTCTATTTTTTGAAAAACTTGAAGGAGAACGGATGTTATTTCTTCTCTATATGTCTGGTAGAGTTCAGAGGTGAATCCATCATGTCCGGGTGTTTTGTTCTTGGGTAGGTTTTTGATTACCGATTCAATTTTGTTGCTGGTGATTGGTCTGTTTAGTTTTTCTGTTTCTTGCTTCGTCAGTCTTGGAAGGTTGTATTTTTCTAAGAAGTCGTCCATTTCTTCTATGTTTTCCAGCTTGTTAGCATATAGATTCTCATAATATTCTCTTATAATTCCTTGTATTTCTGTGGGGTCCGTCATGATTTTTCCTTTCTCATTTCTGATTCTGTTTATGTGTGTAGATTCTCTTTTTCTCTTAATAAGTCTGGCTAGGGGTTTATCTGTTTTGTTTATTTTTTCAAAGAACCAGCTCTTGGTTTTATTGATTTTTTTCTATTGTTTTATTCTTCTCAATTTTATTTATTTCTTCTCTGTTCTTTATTATGTCCCTCCTCCTGGTGACCTTGGGCCTCATTTGTTCTTCTTTTTCCGATTTCAGTAATTGTGTCTTTAGACTATTCATTTGGGAATGTTCTTCCTTCTTTAAATAGGCCTGGATTGCAATATACTTTCCTCTTAGAACTGCCTTTGCTGCGTCCCACAGAAGTTGTGGCTTTGTGTTGTTGTTGTCATTAGTCTCCATATATTCTTTGATTTCTGTTTTGATTTGGTCGTTAACCCATTGATTAATTAGGAGAATGTTGTTAAGTCTCCATGTATTTGTGAGCCTTTTTGGTTTCTTTCTAAAATTTATTTCTGGTTTTATACCTTTGTGATCTGAGAAGTTGGTTGGTAGGATTTCAGTATTTTTGACTTTACTGAGGTTCTTTTTGTGGCCTAGTATGTGGTCTATTCTCGAAAATGTTCCATGTGCACTTGAGAAGAATGTGTATCCTGCTGCTTTTGGGTGTAGAGTTCTGTAGATGTTTGTTAGGTCCATCTGTTCTAGTGTGTTGTTCAGTACCTCTGTGTCTACTTATTTTCTGTCTGGTTGATCTGCCCTTTGGAGTGAGTGGTGTGTTGAAGTCTCCTAAAATGAATGCATTGCTGTCTATTTCCTCCTTTAATTCTGTTAGTATTGGTTTCACATATGCTGGCGCTCCTGTGTTGGGTGCATATATATTTTTAATGGTTATATCTTCTTGTTGGACTGACCCCTTTATCATGTAATGTCCTTCTTTATCTCTTGCTACTTTCTTTGTTTTGAAGTCTATTTTGTCTGATACAAGTACTGCAGCACCTGCTTTTTTCTCCTTGTTGTTTGCATGAAATGTCTTTTTCCATCCCTTCACTTTTAGTCTGTGTATGTCTTTGGGTTTAAAGTGAGTCTCTTGAAGGCAGCATGTAGATGGGTCTTGTTTTTTTATCCATTCAGTGACTCATTGTGTTTTGACTGGTGCATTCAGTCCATTAACATTTAGGGTGATTATGGGTCGGTATGTACTTATTGGCATTGCAGGCTTCAGATTTATGGTTAGCAAAGGTTCAAGGTTAACTTCCCTACTATCTAAAAGTCTAACAACTAACTTAATATGCTATTACAAACGCAATCTAAAGGTTCTTTGTTTCCTTTTTCTTTCTACTCCATTCTTTATATATTAGGTATCATATTCTGTAGTTAGTCTATCCCTTGATTGACTTTGGCGATAGTTAATTTAATTTTGCATTTGCTTAATCATTAGCTGTTCTTTTTTCTTTACTGTGGTTTTATTACCTCTGGTGACAGCTATTAATCCGTAGGAACACTTCCATCTATAGCAGTCTCTCCTAAATACACTGTAGAAATGGTTTGTGGGAGGCAAATTCTCTCAGCTTTTGCTTATCTGGGAATTGTTTAATCCCTCCTTCAAATTTAAATGATAATCTTGCTGGATAAAGTAATCTTGGTTCAAGGCCCTTCTGCTTCATTGCATTAAATACATCATGCCACTCCCTTCTGGCCTGCAAGGTTTCTGCTGAGAAGTCTGATGATAGCCTGATGGGTTTTCCTTTGTATGTGATCTTATTTCTCTCTCTGGCCGCTTTTAATAGTTTGTCCTTATCCTTGATCTTTGCCATTTTAATTACTGTATGTCTTGCTGTTGTCTTCCTTGTGTCCCTTGTGTTGGGAGATCTGTGTATCTCCATGGCCTGAGAGACTAGCTCCTTCCCCAGATTGGGGAAGTTTTCAGCAATCACCTCCTCAAAGACACTTTCTATCCCTTTTTCTCTCTCTTCTTCTTCTGGTACCCCTATAATGCGAATATTGTTCCGTTTGGATTGGTCACACAGTTCTCTCAATATTCTTTCATTCTTAGAGATCCTTTTTTCTCTCTGTGCCTCAGCTTCTTTGTATTCCTCTTCTCTAGTTTCTATTTCATTTATTGTCTCTTCCACCATATCCAATCTGCTTTTAATACCATCCATTGTTTTCTTCAATGATTGGATCTCTTACCGGAATTCATTCCCGAGTTCTTGAATATCTTTCCATACCTCCATGAGCATGTTAATGATTTTTATTTTGAACCTCCTTTCAGGGAGAGTCATAAGGTCCATATCATTGAAATCTTTCTCAGGAGTTCTATTCATAATTTTACTCTGGACCAGGTTCCTTTGGCGTTTCATATTTGTGTATGGTGCCCTCTAGTGCCCAGAACCTCTACTCTCTGGAGCTGCTCAGCCCCTGAAGCAATGTGGGGATTGTAGGGGAGTGGTATTGGTGCCTCCGGGGAGGAAAAGGGCTGTTTGTTGGTTTCTGGCTGCTAAGCCTGTCTCCACTGCCTGAACCAATGGGCTGAGCACACAGGTATAAGCCTCTGTGCTTTGCGTTTTTAGTTGCTGTAGACAGATCTTCCCTCTGGCTGGCCTAACACCAGGGAAGGATTTCCTGGTTTGCAAGCCCGGTGGGACTGGCCAGAAGAGAGGCGCACTAGTCTGCCTGTCACAGAAGGGGTTCTTGGAGCTGTGTAGGCAGCTAGGGAGCTGGAGCACCTGAAGATCGTGAAAGCTCCCAACCTGCTGGGCAGAGTGCACCCGGACAAGTTTGTCTGCTTGTCCATTCTCCTGAGCATTAGCTCTGTGCAATCGTTGTCCCTTTAGCAGCCCTCTTGCTAAGGGCTTCTTTGTTAGGAAGTCTGTCAGACTGCCCGCCTTTCTTTTGTCCCCGAGCAGCTGGGTATGGATCCCTGCTTTCACAAGCAGCTGGAATCTTAGTCTCTCCAGGAATTCTGCCTGTCTTAGCTTTCCAACCCCCTAATACAAGAGTATCATGCAAGCAACATGAAATGTAGGTTTGTGCTCCCAGAGCAGATCTCCAGAGTTAGGTATTCAGCAGTCCCATATCTCCACTCCCTCCCTGCTCTGGTCCTGTTCCTCCCACAGGTGAGCTGGAGGGGGGGAAGGGCTTGGATCCCACAGGACCACAGCCTTAGTGCGTTACCCTTTTCTGTGAGGGCTGCTCTTGTCGCCAGGTGTATGCAGTTTGTTGCAGTCCTCTTTCCCGTTGCTCTTTCAAGAGTAGTTGTAGTAGCTTTATTTTCATATTATATGAGGTTTTAGTAGGAAGCCTCTGTCTCACCTCTCATGCCGCCATCTTTAATCCCAGAAAAACTGTATATTTCTTTTATTTGCCAGGTCCTTGGTAAATTTATTTTGACCCTGGAGAAGGCCTGTGTGTGGCATATTGGTCCAACTGTCCATCCCCAGCTGTCTATTGAAATTGTCTTTTTGTGTTTAATTGCTAAATAACTGTGTATTGAAAAGGTGAGGTAGGCTGGGTACCTCCTGGGAGACTACAAATGGATTTCTAGTCAGAGTCCTTTGCAGGCTTCAGCCCAAGGTTGTGTGCCTGTGAGCTATGTGGGTGTGGACTTACCCAATGTGAAGAAAGCCTGCATACAGAGTTTGAGTTGGTCAGGAGTGATGACAAGGTCCTAGAACCATCCAGCAAGCACTGTGGCTTGGGGAGACGCAAGACAGAGCCTTCTGGGTCAGGATCCTGCAGCCAGTGCCCACCCTGGGATCATGGGACCCTGTATTTGAGAAGAGTTGCTCACCAGATGCAGTGCCCACCCAGACGCCATTCCACCCCAGGCTAGGCAAGGCCAGACTTGCCCTGCACATTCACCATAGCCCCAGGAGTGCTGGCAGAGCCTGGGAGTGTTGTGGCCATTTACTCCTGGGGCTTAGGCACCTGGGGGCTATGTGGTCATTCTCTGGGGCCCACAGCATGGCCCTCATGATCCCCGTAGCGGCATTGTTTAGTGCCCACTGAGTGCCCACGCTTCCAGCATCAGACCTGGATGTCACATTGACCTGGGTTCAGGCTCAGGTTTTGCCATGCCCTACCCTGATGATAGTGACCTTGGACCATTTAACTTCACTGAGCCTTGCTATCTTGTCTACAAAATGAGGTACAGATAGCTTTCTCTCAGCGGTTTATCTACTTTTATTTCTTGTTTCAAAGAATTATCTTTTAAGTTAGTTTCATTAAAATTTATTCATTAAATTCAGGCTTTTTCTTCATTGTTTCTACAAACCTTTCCATTTGGTCGTGTCTTTATTCATTCATTTATTTATTAATTATGGTATCATTAATATACAATCACATGAGCAACATTGTGGTTAGTAGAATCCCCCCCATTATCAAGTCCCCACCTCATACTCCATTACAGTCACTGACCATCAGCGTAGTAAGATGCTATAGAGTCACTACTTGTCTTCTCTGTGCTGTACTGCCTTCCCTGTGCCCCCCCCTACAGTATGTGTGCTAATCATAATGCCCCTTATTCCCCTTATCCCTCCCCTCCCACCCACCATCCCCAGTCCTTTTCCCTTTGGTAACTGTTAGTCCATTCTTGGGTTCTGTTGGTTGTGTCTTTTTGTCTTTTTGAATTGGATGCTCAATGTTATTCTTTTCTGTAAGAAATTTAAGGTTTTTAGATTATTAAATTTTCTCTGCATACAAACTTGTCTTTAAGTTTTGATTTGTTTTCTCCATTTGTGCTATTTTGTAGGTATCTGCAGCTATGGTTTTGAATTCCCCTTTGATTCAAAAGTTTTTTTTTTAATTTTGGTATCATTAATATACAATTACATAAGTAACATTGTGGTTACTAAATTCCCCCCATTATCAAGTCCCTACCACATACCCCATTACAGTCACTGTCCATCAGCATAGTAAGATGCTATAGAATCGCTACTTGTCTTCTCTGTGCTATACTGCCTTCCCCGTGGCCCCTTCTACGTTTTTTTTTCTTTTTTTATTTTATTTTATTTTATTATCATTAATTTACAATTACATGTGCAACATTACGATTATTAAACTACCCCTTCATCAGGTCCCCCCCACCAACCCCATTACAGTCACTGTCCATCAGCGTAGTGAGATGCTATAGAATCACTACTTGTCTTCTCTGAGTTGTACTGCCCTCCCCGTGCCCCCCCAACATTACATCTGCTAATCGTAATGCCCCTTTTTCCCTCTTAACCCTCCCTTCCCGCCCATTTTCCCCAGTCCCTTTCCCTTTGGTAACTATTAGTCCGTTCTTGGGTTCTGTGAGTCTGCTGCTGTTTTGTTCCTTCAGTTTTTTTCTTTGTTCTTATACTCCACATATGAGTGAAATCATTTGATACTTGTCTTTTTCGGCTTGGCTTATTTCACTGAGCATAATACCGTCTAGCTCCATCCATGTTGTTGCAAATGGTAGGATTTGTTTTCTTCTTATGGCTGAATAATATTCCATTGTGTATATGTACCACACCTTCTTTATCCATTCATCTACTGATGGACACTTAGGTTGCTTCCATTTCTTGGCTATTGTAAATAGTGCTGCAATAAACATAGGGGTGCATCTGTCCTTTTCAAATTGGGCTGCTGCATTCTTAGGGTAAATTCCTAGGAATGGAATTCCTGGGTCAAATGGTATTTCTAATTTGAGTTTTTTGAGGAACCTCCATACTGCTTTCCACAATGGTTGAACTACCCTTCTATGTTATGTGTGCTAATTGTAATGCCCCTTATTTCCCTTATCCCTCCCTTCCTACCCATCCTCCCCAGTCTCTTTCCGTTTGGCAACTGTTAGTCCATTCTTGGGTTCTGTGAATCTGCTGCTGTTTTGTTCCTTCAGTTTTTGCTTTGTTCTTACGCTCCACAGATGAGTGAAATCATTTGGTACTTGTCTTTCTACGCCTGGCTTATTTCACTGAACATAATACCCTCTAGCTCTATCCATGTTGTTGCAAATGGTAGGATTTGTTTTCTTCTTATGGCTGAATAATACTCCATTGTGTGTGTGTACCACATCTTTTTTTATCTGTCATCTGATGGACTCTTAGGTTGGTTGCTTTCATTTCTTGGCTATTGTAAATAGTGCTGCGATAAACAGGGGTGCATATGTCTTTTTGAAACTGGGATATTGCATTCTTAGGGTAAATTCCTTCAAAAGTTTTTAAAATAGAGTAAGTTTTCTAACTGATAGGGTTATTTTTACTCTGTTTTCATTATGTCTTACTGCACTGTGGGCAGAGATTTTTGCTTTTCAGAATTTGGGATTTTCCTTAAAGTCATATGTAGTCACTTTTGAACATGTTTGCTGATACACCTTTTTCAGATCTTCTGTCATCTTTATTTTGAGTGTACTGGAGGTACCTGTAGAAATACATGTTTTTCTGCAGTTTTTTACCTAATGTTCTTTCTCATTTAAAAATTACTCTGCATGTATAGGTTCACACCAGTTATATATTCATTATGGATTGTGCCCCTCCCCTTTATAAAATGACTCTCTGTTCATCTTACTCTTTTCTGTCTGGCTTCTTTCCTTCAGCATTATGTTTGTGAGTTTCACCTATATAGTTGTGTGTGAGTTTATCTGTTTTTATTGTTGAATAGTACTCCATTATGTGAGTATAGTATTTATTCATTCTAGTGATGATAGACTGCTGGCCTTTTTTGCTTGGAGCTGTTCTGTATATTGCTGCCATTAACATCCTCACACATATCCTTGGATTTTTATACATTTTGTTGGCCAGATGCCTAGGAACAGAATTGCTGAGTCTCAAGGTAGGTGCATGTTTAGCTTCAGCAGAGAGCTGCCAGTTTTCCAGTGATTGTAACAGTTGCATGCCTACTGGCCATGTATGAGAGTTGTCCTTGTTCCGCATAGTTGCCAGCACTTGGTGTTGTGAAGATATCACTTCTCCCCAAACTCATCTCTAGATTCCATGTAATTCCAATAAAAATCCCAGCAGGTTCTCTTTTGTTGTTGTTTTGTTTGGAAATTGACAAACTGAATCTGAAATTTATATGAAAATGCAAAAGGCCAAGAATAATCAAAAGTCTTCTTGAGAAACAACAGTTGAAGGACTTACCTACAAGATGTCAAGACTTTATAAAAGCTACAGTAACTAAGGAAGGACAATGTTGTCAAAAGGATAAATAGGCTGATAGAGTAGAACAGAGATCTGGAAACAGACTGCATGTAAGTAGTCAGTTTATGACAAAGGGAAAAGATGGCCTTTTCAAAAAAGGTATTGGGAAAATTGGATTATCTATATGGAAAAAAAAAAGAATCTACCTCATATGATATCCAGGATCAGCTTTAGATAGATATAGAGCTTTTGACATGAAATACAAAACAATGAAGCTTCTTAAAGAAAACAGAATGTCTTTGACCTTAGAGAAGACAAAATTCCTTAAAAGGATACAGAAGGCACTACTAAAATGGAAAAGATTGATAAATTGAATTAAATAAAACTTGTATCTTCCAATTTTTACAAATACTCCATTGAAGTGCAACAAATACTGTTTTGTAATTGCCCAGATACATTAGGCAGTCTGTCAGTTCCTTTATCCCCAGGAACCCTCTGTCCTCCTCTCTTCAGGACGGGTTGCTCTCTTGCTTGTAGAGCAGCTGCCAACTCTGGCTTCCTTTGCTTGTCATTCTGGAACTTTGTCCTATGTTGTATCTCATTTCCTGGATCGCGTGCGCACGTGTGTGTGTGTGTGTGTGTTGGGTATTTGAGTATCAAATAACAGCAACTATCTTACATGGCTTTAAACAATAAGGACATTTGTAAGTAAGTGGAAGTCCAGAAGTAGGCAGGTTCCTGGTTGGTCGGTCCATTGTGCCATTTTGTCATTGAGGAATTGGGTCAGTACCCCTTCTGAGCCAGTCACCTGCAAGGGGCATGGGTTTCTCTTAGACCAGGCATGCCTCTCCCCCCAACTTGGGTGTGGGTTGGCCCCTTCAGACCGCTGGGCTGCCTGGGGAAGGACAAGTGCACTTCCTTCAGGAAGGAGGGGGAAGGGAGAATTAGCTGCTGGGTAGGCCAGCAGGAGTGGTCGCTGTGACATTTACTTCTGTGTCTTGGTTTGCTCTCTTGTAATCATATCCCTCTGCAATTTTCTTAGAAGGTAAATGTTTTGAGTCCTTGAATGAGTCTGGGAGTCTCTTCTGTTTCCACCTTGAGTTGGTCATCCAGTCTTGGATTCTAGATTGAAAAATCATTTCTCAGGAAGGAGAGTGATGCTCGTGAGTAATGCATCATTGCTTGCTGCGCATGAGAACCCGTTGCCATTTTTGGTTGTTCCTCCCTGGGATGTTTTTTTTGGAATGGGGGTGCTTTCAGAAGGTGTTGAGTTCTTGTCTTTATCCCTGATGTACTGAGATTTCATGTGCTTTTGTGTTTACATCCACTCTTCTGGGCACTTGGTGGCCTTGCAGTCTTGGGTACTTCAACTCTGGGAGCTTTTCTTGTAGTTTTTATTTGATAATTTCTTTTCCCTTGTTTTCTGTGTTTTTGGAATTCCTCCTAGTTAAATTTGGACTCCTGGTTAATCCTTTAATTTTGGGGTGGGAGCAGAGACTAGCATTCACGTCCTTGTTGATTTTTCTGAGATTTTTTTGACTTTAGCTTCCATTACGTCTATTGAAATTAAAATAGAAAAAAACCAAACTTTTAAAGCAGCTTGGATTTGCAGAAAAGTTGTAGTTTCTGTATACCCTGCTCCCAATTTCCCGTTATAAAAATCTTACATTAGTGTGGTACCTTTGTCCAAATTAATCAACCAATATTGATACACTATTAACTGAAGTCTATACTTTGTTCAGATTTTCTGTTCCAGGATACCGCATTTAGTTTTCTGTCTCCTTAGGTTCTCCTAGACTGGTAGTTATTAACAAGTTTTCCTTGTTTCTGATGACCTTGATAGTTTTGAGGAGTACTGGTCATGTATTTTGTAGAATGTGCCTCAGTTGGGATTTGTCTGATTTTTCTCATGATTAACCTGAAATAAAGGGGTTTTAGCTATCCTATGTTTAGTTCTTCCTAGGCTTTTTCTTGTTTTCTGATTATCCCTTAAGAAAAAAAAAAGTCCTGTTTTTGTTGCATGGGTGCAGTATCTTCTCTTTTCTGAGGTTATTAATTTTACATTACTTATTTAAAAAAGAAATCTTTGGTTCCTGGCATTGCTGATTTCTTCCAGGTTCTGTTTTTTTGTCTGCTTCTTTGGTCTCTTGTCTTTCATTTGAGGTTTCTCAAGTGTCTGTGGTCTGGGGCAAGCACAGCTGATTGGCTCTGGGTAGGTGGGTCAGTGGGAGCTTTTCAGTGTAGGGTGGGTGAGTGGGAGGCTGGCCTTTTTTTCTTGAGCCCCAAATGTCTTCGTCTCTAGGTTTCAAGAGAAGACTCCTTTCCTTTTTACCTGGGCCGTGAAGAGAGGGACTAGTATGTCTGTCTGCCATCTACCTGTGCGGCCAATACCAGAGGCCCCCTAAGGTCCCCATGATTGCTCCTCAGGGTTTCCCTTAGCTTCCTGGAAACTTCCTTTCCTCACCACACCTCCTTGACTGGAGTGTTCTCCAGTCTAGACTTCTCAAGGGTAGTTAATTCAGAGTGGCGGGGATCGGTGCTGTGGGAGGCTAGTGTGAGCAGCCCTCCAGCAAGCCCTCCCACCTTGGACCCCAGCTCCCCGCCCTACTCCGCAGTTCTGATGCTCTTTATGGGGTCCTGTAGTCTGCTAGGTCTGTGACCGCTGGGGTTTCTTCTTTGTCTGCAAAAATCAATTCTGTCTTTTGGGTTCTCTGTGTTTTCATTTTCCGGGCTTTTGGAAGGATGAGCCGTGTATGCCTGTGGCCCTTTTGCCATGTTAACCAGAACCCCCAGTATTCTAAATAGCGTTGCTATGAACCAAATGGAATTGAATTAAGGACCATTTCTGAGATGTGTGTGTGGGTATAGACAGATACACAGTCATATTTATATACATTTTGTTTGAAGAACTGTGTGTATGGATATTTGTCAGTCATACCACCTTGCTGTTTTTTCTCATGATTGCTCATGGTTGTCACAGAGCTGCCTGCCATTTGCTGTAATGGCTACAGAGTATTTGGAGACAAAAGGGTGTGCTGGCATGTCTGTCATTTGTTGCCACCTCTTTATACATATATGGAGTGTGAACTCTGTCCTTCCCCCAGAACTCTTGAGAAGGGAGGGGAGCCTGAAGGTTCAGAGAGTGCACTGGGAGCCCCACCCAGGGAGGACTTGCAGGGAGAACCAGAGCCTGTCTGCTGAATTCCTTCCCTGCCACGGAGTGCTCTGTAAGCGGCTTGCATCACACCTTGTGACTGTTACCTCTTGTCCTTCCAGCAGCCTCCTAGAGTAGGTATTCTGTCCCCGTTGTGTAGAAGAGCAAATGTAGGTGGCTGAGATGGCATTTGGACTCACTGGCTTCTTCCATTCTAGTAGTCTGCCTGTAGACAGAGCTGTTGCCTTAGGAGGGGATTTATCCTCCGGCAGGGGAAGAGTTTGACCCAGAGAGGCCCACTGCTTATCTTTGGGGTAGGTTTGAGTTTCTGCAGTCAGAGTGGCTATTTATTGCTTTTTAGACAGTAGAACCAATCCTGTCTCTCCACCCTCCTTTTTTCTTCAGCAGTGAGTCTGATGGGGTCTGGGAAAGTGGAGGGATTGCTTTCTCCCAGGCTGAAGAATGGCACTTCCTGCCAATTCGTCCTTTACTAGCACCCAGATTCCAGCTTGCTGGGGTGACGTCATTCCTCAGGAAAGGCTTTGGGTGTAAACAATGTCACTGCCCGCTGGCCAGGGACAGCTGTGGCTGGCTGGGATGGCTTCCTTCCAGGGCCTGTGCCCGGCCTGTCTCAGGCTTCTCTAGGCTTTTCTAAAGTTGTTTTCATAATTTCTCCAAACAAATCTGTTTAGAATTTATGTGCAGTGTTTTGTGACCTTTATCACCGAACTCTTGAAATAGGAAACAAACACAATAGAGCAGAGTAGGTGGTGGAGTTAGTATTGCAGCCTGATGGCCCCAGAATTTAAATCCTTGTGCTGGTGAAGCAGTGAAGCTGGGAGCCTGTGTATGGGTGATCATTTCCTATATGTTTATGCATTGTGGTTTTTCTTTATCAAGCGTATATTCCTTTTGTTACTACGAAATGTTATTTATGGATAAACAAATGAGGAAGACTAGGATCGTGCACCTCCATGAGGCAGCCTATTGCAGCACCAGCGTGTGATGGCCTCGAATATCCATGCTTATTGCCCTCAAGTGGGAAACCTTGAAACTGGGGTGGTTTCATGTTGTTTAAAATGTAGTCACGGCAAAGTGTTTATCTCAAGAGGGTTTTCTGAGAATTAACGTGGGTCTCTGTCTCCTGAGAGTTAATTAAAGAGGTCTGCCAACAGATCCTGAACATTGTGAGTGTCTTGTCGTGGTTTTGAAGGTCTGCACTCTGCACCGGGCTGCCATGCTGTGATATGCCAAAGTGGGGCCAGGTCCTGGTGGACAGGAGAAGGTGGGTACACAGGTGCCAGGACTGTGGGAGCCCAGAGGTGGGTGGGGAATCGGAGGCATCCCTGGTTTGCATAGGATTCTGGAAGGATGAGTAGGAATGTTGCAGAAGCCGGCGGTGGGGCTGACCTGCTGAGAGGTGGGCACTGCAGGGCGAGGTGATAGCTGTCCTCAGTTGAGAACCTTCTAAGGGTGAGGTGGCACTGGGTCATGTCCACTGTGTTCGTTCTCTCAGTATTTCCGATGTCCAACCTGAGAGGTGGGTAACAGTGTTCATCTCTGTCAAACCCACCAGGAAACAGGCCTACAGTCATATGCAGAGTGGGGCAGAGATGTGTTTTAGAGAGATGAGACTGGTGCAGGGTGCAGGTGGGGATCGTGGTAGGGGCAGGAATGAGACTGGGTGGTGGTTTGGGGCCAGCATGTTGGGTTGGGGGATTTGTACTAACCCTGGCACAGTGGCAGGAGTTGAAGGTGTCTCAGCAGGTGCTCCTGATCTGGTTTGGTTCTAGTGGAGGGGAGTTAAAGGCCTGAGCGCTGATCCTCTGTGTGATACAGGGAGGCAGGGCTGGGGCTTGCAAAGCCATGTGTGCAGGGGACTTGGTAGCTTTGTTTCTTATTTTCAATTTCTGTGGTTTCCTAAATGTGCTGGCTCTGCTGGGGTGTGGCCCTCTTCTGGCGGTGGCTAATACTGGGTTACCAGAAACCTCACTTCCAGCCCTTTGTTGTGTTCCCTCAGGCCTTTATTTTCAGGCAGCTTGTCCTCGTTCTGCTGGGCCTCTGCAGGTGGGATGACTGGACTGTGCTGCAGACTGAGTCCAGGCCCCTGCTTTCCATGTGGGCCAGCTCCTGACTGCCAGGCAGTGGGAAGTGTTGGGTGCTCTGTGCTTCTTGAAAGCTGCCCCTGCTTTTCCAGCAGGCACCTGGCAGAGCCCCTGAAAGCAGAGGTATGCAGAATGTTTGGTCATGCAGTCTCTGAGTGAGGCAGTAGAAGTGCCCCTGCAAAACCCGTCCCACCACTGCCCCGTCCCAATGTACACATAAAAACCCTTTTTGTTGAATTCATCTTACTGTAATGTATTCTTTTCTGTATCTGCTTCTCCCTTTAGAATAGGGGTCAGTACACTGCAGCCCCAAATCTGGCCTGCCTCTTCTTGTAAATGAAAGTTTACTGGGACACAGCAATGCCCCTACTGCTGTCAGTGATCACGCTCATGCTGCAGCGGCTCTCTTGGACAGAGTTGAGGAACTGTGATAGAGATTGGCTGGCAAAACTGAACGTACTTACTGTCTGCCCTTCACAGAAAATGTTTGTGGTGCCTGCCCTGGGGGACGGGGTGGAGTCTCTTGCTCTGTTGTCTCCACATCTCTGTCACCTAGTAGCCTGGTGTCTGGCACACGTAGTGATCAGTAAACGTCTGAGAATTTCAGTTAGGTGATGTGACACCTCCCTTATGTTAAGTTCTTTTTTGCCAGGCTGTCATGTTGGAGAAGAACGGGATTATTTGTTAATCTTGTACCTGGAGTTTGTGGTGGTAGTTCTTTACGTTTTGACTGAGACTTAACAAGTATACTGGCCGGTGACATGTCCTTTCTTGGCCCATGTGGTTGTTTCCTGAAGTGTTCGTCCAGCCTGCTCCAATTCCCGTTCCTTCTGTACAGAGAAAGTCCATCTTCCTTACTCCACCCCAGGTTGGGAGCTTCTGCTGTGCCAGAACTCCAGGTGACTGCTATGAGAGGGCAGCTTGGGCTGGGTGTGCCCTATGTCCTTCGGCATTGGTCACTGAGGAGAGAGCCCTGTGTGGTCCCCAGGTGTCCTGAGGGTCGAGGGCTACTTGAGAAAGCAGGTAATTTTGACCAAATGTTACTGGACTCATGGGCACCTGGGGAAAGAGTGAGGCACCTGGATTTTCTCTGGATGTCAATCTGGCCATTGGCAGCGTTGTCATAAATGAAATGCTCATCTTTGAAGACTTTGTTGAATGTCATCACCCACCCGGGCAGTCAGCTGGGAGGCAGCCTTTGAAAAGCCTGGGTTGACTTGGGTCAGAGCCAGATGTACTCGCCCTCCCACAGGTAAAGCTACAGCAGCCTGGAGTCCAGGTCCCCTGGGCATAGTGTCTGCAGCCCAATGTTGTCCTGCCTGGGCTCCAAGCCTGGTTCCAGCACTTGGCTAGTCTTGTGACCTTGGACAAGTTACTTCTCTGTTCTGACTGCACTGTAGCGTCCTTCTCTATAAAGCATGCTGATGACTAGTATCTTCCAGAAAGTGCTGTTGTGAGGAGTCAGAGCTAGGGCATGGGAGTGCTCAGCAGGTTGCCTGGCCCTCAGGAATGCTGGCTTCCAGCTGATTACGCCTGACTGTAGCTGTAGGGGTTCCCTGTTGAGTACAGGCCATCCCAAATCTCCTGGCGTCTGACACTGGCTGGTACCCAAGTGCAGGGTGAAATTAATCCTATTGCCCGGAAATAGCTTTTGATAAGATGGAGTGCAGGGAGATTTTCCCTCTGGTGGGCAGATAGGCAGTATCAGTAACCTGTCTGACGGGTGGGACTACTGTCTGGAGAGGTGGGGCTTGGATATTAAGTTACCTTTGGCAAATCTTCCTGCTTGTTTTTGTTCAAGCAAAGCCCGGGCCTCTCAGAGCATTTCTTTAGATTAACTTGCCAAAATATGCAGACCTGGATCGTTCTTAAATGTCTTTTTCTACAATTCCCCAAAGTTATTTTCAAGTGTATTTTTAGGCCCTTTTTTCCCTCTGCCTAATAGCAATCATTTCTTTTAGGCCTACTGTTTTCAAAATGTTCCTTGGCCCCATGGCAGTGTCTTGGGGTGACTGCTATGGGAAATGGGGTTACAGCGAGTGAGGGATGGGGCACAGGGAGGACCCCTTCCAGGCAGGACACCTTTGGCCTATATCTGTTTTATGTGTAATACTGAGCGTCCAAATAGATTTTGTTTGGAGGAAAAAAACAGAAATGAATTCTGTTGCCTACAAAAAGGAGAGAAAGCAGCATGAAACCTGTGGCCGCAGGCCAAGCTTGGTGTGTGGCCCATCTGCAAAGACCTGGTGCTCTCAGCCAGTTCTTGTCCCACAGATCTAAGCGTGAGTCAGGAGTGAGTGAACACACCTCTGACCCACTGAGAAGCATGTTCTCTCATCTCTACTGGCTGATGGATAGAAACTGAGCAGATAATTTGGAGGCTGGTTAAAACCTTACTAACAGTGTTCCTGGCTTGGTGTTTGTGAAAACCAACAGGCAAGCAGAAGTAGCTAGATGGGTGTGGGGCTGGGCTAGGCCCCAAATGGGGTAGTGCTTCACTGGACATGCAAACAGCTGGGGAAACCCAAATGGTTATATTTGTATTTTGGATTTGTGTCCAATGAAGTTTGGCTCAATGAAAGAACCCTTGTATGTGCCAAGGCCAGTGTCTGTAATCTTGCTTTGTAAAGGCCCGACAGTAAATAGTTTGTGCTTTGTGGCCCATTTGTGGGCTCTGTTGCATATTCCTCTTCAGGCTAATTGTGATATGCCGATCCCCCGCTCTAAGGAAAAGTCAGGGCTTGAAGAACCTCCATCTGTGCAGTCTCACTGTGGAGCAATAAAATGAACAAGTGTCAGGCTCCTTCCCCAAAAAGTGCTGTTTCCATAGCAATGGTGACTCAGTTGCACTGCCTTTTAGCATTTCAGTTTTATATAGGAATGTAGACCCCAGATCCAGATGTGTGGTAGGAGATGTCTGCCTTGGCAATAAATCATTTGTAATTCCATGGCTGTAGGTTATTAACACTGATGTATTTGTATTTAGAACCAGTTGGTGCTTAAGTTATCTTGCCGTGGCCCTTCAATTCTGTAGATGGGAAAACTGAGGTCTAGAGGGGCCGGTAGTGCCCAAAAGGTGCAAAACTTGCTTACAAAGTGGGAGGAGGGGACCAAAAAATTGGATATACAGGTTTAGTGCAGACATTAGTCCAGCGTCTTCCCTCTTCTGGCTTCACTGAGGAGCTCTGGTCACGAGGACTGGAAAGCATTTCACTTGAACATAGTAGGTGTTCAACTAATATTTGCTGAATGGTTGAATTTGCTGGGAGGACATAGTTCTAGACCAACTAACATCTTCTAGACACAGTTCTAAATTCTCAGAAGAGTGGCTCTGGTTTGCTGAGGGATTTATTTTTTTTGAGGGATGCCAGGAATGGGGGTGTGGTCAGGCTTCTGGTCTCCTCTTGCTTCCTGGTGGTGGGGGTGAGGACTGGTTAGTTCTCAGAAGCCTGTGTCACCAGGAAGACCCACTGAGCGCTATCTCTGTCCACCCTAACCTCTGCCCATGGGCCTGGCCAGTGCAGAATCAAAGATCTGTTTATATCAGTGAACTGCCAGCAGAAGATTGGGTAACAGATTTTAAGAAGACTTTTTGGAAAGTATCTATAGAAAAAAGCATTATCTGGTCAAGTTTCAGAGTTAAAAGACATTTGATTTTTAAAAATCAAACTAATCTAGATGTACTTGATGTGGAAAAATGATCCAGAAAGGTTGGTAAATAATGTTTCTTTGTCTTGCCTTTCTTAGTTTGGTTTTTAATTTAGTAAAGAACTAGTTATCTGAATTTAAATTAATGATGGTAAATCTGTAGTTCTGCAAGGTGTGTGGCTGGGAAGGAGGCACCACTGGTTTTACAGAAATGTTTGTAGGTTCAGCTATTGAAAGCTGTGGTCAGGGACAGCAGAGATGTAGCACGATTTAGCATTTCTCATCATTGTGCTGAAATGAAAGATTCTGAAAGGGGCTTGCTGTTAATTAGCTCTGTGACCATGGGTGGTCCCTTTGTCTCTGAAGGCTGGATGTGGGACAGGACTTGTATATGGGCTTATTCTCTGCTTTATTCCAGGCCCAGCTCAGTGCTGGGCACATAGTAGTACCTACTGAAACTCTGTTGAATAAATACTAGTTTTCTGTTGTTGCTCTAACAGATCACTATAAATCTAGTGGCTTAAAACCACACAAATATATCCTCTTAGGTTCCAGAGGTCAGCAGTCTGAAATGGGTCTCACTGGGATAAAATCAAGGTGTTTGTAGGGCTGGTTCCTTCTGAAGGCTCCAGGGAAGAAAGTTCCCTTGTCTTTTCCAGCTTCTAGAGGCCACCACCTTCCTTGGCTCAGGGCCCCTCCTCCATCCTTAAAGGACACCACTTCAGCCTCTGCTCCCATGTTGCACTTCTGATGTTGATCCTCCTGCTCCTATAAGGACCCTTGTGATTATATTGAGCCCACCTGGATAACCCAGGATACTCTCCCATCTCAAGATCCTTAACTTAATCATATCTATAAGCTCTCTGTTGCCATGTAAGGTAACATTTATAGGTTCTGGGAATTAGGATGTCAATATCTTTGTTGTTCAGCATACCACCCAAGTTTGTAAAACAGGAGAGTCCCTTAGTATCCCCATCACAGTTCATGAAATAGTTTCCTGCTGGTGAATAGAAGACACATGTTCTGCCTGGACCCCTTCCCTCTTCTTGGCCCCTACTCGGACTGTGCTGGACCTATAGGGTCTCTGGGGTGCCCTTGCAGGCTAGCCAACTATTTTCCAGCTGGAGACCTTTGAAAGAGCTTGTTGAAAGCTTTTTCTTTTAGATCCAGAGTCAGCATACTTTTTCTATATGCAGTATCTGTTGTATATTATCTGTTTTTTAAACAAATATGGGAAGTATAAAAAAAATAAAATCATTCTTGAGGACCTCATGATAAACAGGCCATTGGCTGGGGCCCTAACCAGTGTTTGCCAGTCCCTGTGTTTTAGACTGTGAACTCTGTGAGGCATGGTCTGTGTGGTGCCATCACCATGGTGGCAGTCTCAAAGGCTTTTCTTAACAGTGTTGCATGCTGGCCCGTGTGCGTGCGTGCGTGCGTGCGTGTGTGTGTGTGTGTGTGTGTGTGTGTGTGTGTATGTATGTGTTGGGGGGCGGGGCAGGTGATTTTGTGTTCCTGTCCAAGTGATCTTTTCTGTTGGTTTGATGGGAACAAGTGTTTAAAAATTACATCTCATGTAATTTTTATGGAGGATTTCAAGTTGGTTTACATTGAAAGCCTAGTCATTCTGATGCAAATAAGATCCAGTCCCTTGTGGTGGAGGGGCTTTATGGTCCAGCCTGAGGGGAAGGATAAGCACTTTCGGGGAAGACTTTTGAGGAAGAAACACGAGCCAGCTTCTGGGAGGGAGATTTAAAGATGAAGGGGCTTGCCTCAGAACCCTTGGGGCACCAGAATCAGAACTCATATACTTTTTTCTGCCGATTTCCATCCTTGGTCATTGCTGCTGTTTGCTTCTGGCACAGGAGGCAGAGACGGGGTGGGGAGGGGGGCTGCTAGCATTCAGTGGCTCTGACTGTAAACATGGGTGCGGGAGCACCTGAACATTTCTGCTGCTTGTTTCTTCATCCATCCCGCCTGCAGTTAGCTTCCCGCCTGCCTGGCCACTAAATGCAAGCCTTTCCCCTGGACTCTAGTGAGTGAGCTGGAGTCTGGATGAGGGAGGGAGGGAGTTGAGTGTTCAGCCCTTGGGGCTGAAAGCCTGTGGGGAGGAGAGGAGCATTTCTCTGAAGAAGGGGTGACCACCCGGTAGGTACCTCCACAGATAGGTGATCCCAACTCAAAACACTCATCCCTTAGCATCTGTGCGCATCTTTATGATTGTTTCCTGATGTCCTTATCTAAATTGTGTCCTTATCTATTTGGTCACCTGAGCAGGGCCTGGCAGATCTTGGGTATCAGGTTTCACTAATTTTCAAGCTTTGTGAAGCTAATGGGAGGTGGATGTGTCAGTTTCATGTAAGAACAAACCCAGTGGGCTTGGATGAGGCACCACGTGCTCTGCAGGGAGGTGTGTGATGTCAGTGTCTTCACTCTCACCTTTTTGGCCCCATTTGTAATGGATCTTTGCTCCCTGTGCTTTATATTTATAATAAAGTCTTGGATCATAATATGTAGAATTTTATCTTAATGTCATCTTTGGGGCTGCAAAATGCTTTCCCACCGCTCTGGATAGTGCGTTTTATTAGCGGATGCTTTTGGAGTTACCTGATTTTTGTCATTAAAGACGTTAGCACTGTGCCTAGATTGATGCTTTCTTTAGATTTCTTTTCTATACGTTAATTCCAGTGGGAAGTATTAACCACTTACACAGGTCTTTATTTTTCACGATAAGTTTAGAACCTACAGCCAAGGTTGAGTGTGAACTGAAAGGCATCGGAGCTCTTGGTCTTCTGCCTGGCACGTGGCACTGAGCGTTGGTGGTCACTCACTATGTATTTGAATGAATGAGCAAAGTGCTAGTAGACTCATAGAAGCCTCTGGAAGATGGGAAAGTGGCAGAGGCAAGCAGTTTCCTTCTTGGTTGTCTTTTCAAGATTTTCTGTAAGTGGAGGAGCGGGTGTAGCTGGTAAGGGCCCCAGGAGCGCTTGCTTTCTCTCTTCCCCATCTGCACCTCAGCCTGCTCTCTTCTTGCCTAAGCAGAAGTTTTGTCTCTGGATGCTGGTTCTCGATTTTGAAGGATGGATGCATGCACCCAGCTGTTCTGGATGATTGCTGACTTTGGCTGTTTTCCTTTGATTTGGTTTTACTCATTCTTGAAATGAACAGCCTTCTTTAAGTGGATTGTGCACCTCCCTTATTCTGCCTGCCTTATTTTTGATGTTACATGGGTGTTCTTCAAGTGATGAGCATTTATTTTTCCATCTTGAAGAGCTGTCCTTGAGTTGGGGAGAGGACTCAGTGTGGAAGTTTACGTTTCCCTGTCATCGGTAAGCAGCAGACTCCAGTCCGTTCTGACAGGGTCGGTCTTAACGTGGTGGGAGGGGGTAGGGGGCGGCAGGGGTGTCTATGATATGGTGTTTAAACATGAGTAAAACTGTCTGTGCCTGGTAGGGACAGAGTCCAAAGCTTTCTAAGATCTGCAGGGCTCCCTAAGGGTTCAGTCCACTGGGTCAGAGGCTCTGGTGGATTAACGCTGTCTTTCTTCCATTTCAAAGGCAGATCAGGAGCGGCGCCGAGCAAAATTCCCTTACTAGATGACATTTCATCGCAATGTCCGATCGTTTGGGGCAAATAACCAAGGGCAAGGATGGGAAAAGCAAGTATCCGACTCTCAGCCTGTTTGATAAGCATAAAGGAAAATCAGTAGACACAGTCAGGTCCTCAGGTAAGACATGGTAGAGGCCAGTGCTCTGTTTATCCCTGTAAGTGAAGAACTCCAAGTCAGGGATCATGAAAGCCCGAGTCCCCCTTCTGGTCAGATAGCTGTGGACCTAATGCCTAATGTGCATAATGCCCCGTAGTTCTGGGGAATCAGTCATTCTCTGCTACTATCTGATGTCTGATTGCGGAGCTGGGTTATCCTGACTCCCTATAGGGGGATCACTTCCTCTCTGTCTTCTCTAATTGAAGTCGTGGATACTTGCGGCTGATGGGGATGGGTAGAATGGAACTTAATTTGCATTTTTTAACCCTTTTAGGCTTCATGGTTCTGATATTCTGAACCCTGGTGGGAGAGTTCACGTCGATATTGTCCACACCCTGTAAAGATATTATGGATGTGGGGGCCCTGCTTGGGCGTGGCTTAGGTCTGGCAGCGGCTGTGCCTTCAGCCCTGTAGAAACGAGGCCAGAGCAGTCTTGACTTGCAGAGGGTGGTTGCCCTGTGGGATGAAGGTTTCTGGGCCTGTTACCCATGTCATAAACTCCCTGGGCCTTCTCCTGCCCATGAGTACAATGGAACCTCTGTCCAGATTTCAGCATCTCCGGTGTCTTTGAAGGCCTCGGTGAAGAGCTTGTGAAGTGGTGGAAGTGACTCCCAAATGCTCCAGTCTGTTTCCAGGCGACCTGCCCCTTGTTTCTCCATTTGTTGCCTTTGCCCTTATCACTTAGAGTTTCAAAGAGCAGCCTGAGAATCCGGCCTCGTTCCTTCTGTAACTTGCCTGTGCAATGCTTTTCTGTCCCGCTCCTCCTGCAGTTATTCCTAGACATGGCTTACAGAGTCTTGGGAAAGTTGCCACAGCCCGGCGTATGCCACCGCCCGCAAACCTGCCAAGCTTGAAGTCTGAAAACAAAGGAAACGACCCCAACATCGTTATAGTACCCAAGGACGGAACGGGATGGGCAAACAAGCAGGATCAGCAAGACCCAAAGAGGTAAGAGCAGAGGGGCAGGTGGTGGGCCGGGAGGTGGGCGCCACAGCTGGCCCAGCATTCTGCTCCTTTTGCCCACAGTGCTGGAGATTGGTGCGGGTGGGGGTGGGGGTTGCCAGAGGAAGCATCTTTCACCCTGACTCCTGCTGCTTAGTTGTTTCTTGCTCCCTGCCTTAATATTTCCTGGCTTTTGAAGCCACTGCAGTGGCGTTTCTTGGGCTGCCTTGTCCCCAGTGACCGGTGTCCCCTGTGCCTTATTAGGAAAGGCCTCATCACCCTAGAGGGGCTTATGCAATGAGTCAGAGCCAGTTACTATAGGAAACAGTATGCACAGAGCTGGGGCTCGAACACTTCATTCTGGTGGTAGTGCCTGTGTTCTGGGCTCCAGCTTGAGGAGGCAGTCTTTCCAACTTCCCATGCAGACTGCTGCAGCTGCTCCAAACAGACCCAGTTACAGAGGAGACCCAGGCTCCTTGTTATTCCTGGTCAGTGTGCAGCCTCCCTGAAGGCTCACCCTGCTGTCAGCATAGCACTTAGGGAAGCCTTAGGAGGCCTGGGGTCTGGCACAGAAATCATCAGTAGAGAAACAGAGTGGCTGTTGTGGCTGCTGTTGTTTGGGGAGGCCCAGACGGTCCTAGCTCTGCCCAGAGCATACAACCTGGGCCATTCCCTCCAACGCTTGAGACTTGGGTCGTCTCCCTCCATGACAAGTCTTCTCTGGCTGGGTTGCAGCCAGTGATACGGCCAGTTGCGTCCCACGTCTCTCATGGTCTGGCTACTGGTGCTTGGGATCCAGGAAGTCAGGGACCCAGAACGCAGCCTGCTGACCAGTGTCCCTTTCTCTTACCGGAAATGGCCATGATAGATTTTGTCAAACTTCCCCATAGTTACTTCAGACAGGATGCAGAGAGTGAGCAAGTAATTCAGTCAGATGATCATAAAGTAGTAATAACCAAAACTAATAGCTTGACATTTAAAACTTTTCTGTATAGGGATCATACTCGTTCATGATATAGTGTGACTTAGAATCAGATGTGTGTGTAGTTTCCAGCCAGGCCTTTTATCAGCTTTATGGCACCTAGGGAGGCACCTGACTTCTGAGCTTCATTGCCCTCCTGTGAAGCAGGAGTAACACCTGGCTCCAGGGGTGGCTGTGAGAAATAGTATCACTAGCCAAGCACTTAGCACAGAGCCTGGCACAGAGGGAGAATGTGGCAGGTGTCAGCTGTTACTGTCATTCTGCTCAGATGGTGGACCCCACAAACTCTAATGAAACAGATAGTATACATTTCCATGCAAGCATTGAAATGCCTCTGCTCCCTAGAGAGAGCAAAGCATTGCTCCCTCCTTTTGTCCGTCTTACTCTTTGTAGGTATGGAAAGGATCAGGTGGCTTTAATGAGGCCAGTTGTGTGGAAGCATGTCTGCCAGGGAAGAGGTAGGGAGTGTTGCAGAAGGCAGCAGACCCCAGGCGCTGGCTCTCTGCTGCATCCTCCTGGGCTACATCCTCCCTCCAGGTATTAGGGAACTGGTAGAGTGGGGGCCACAGATGCTGGGACTCAGTGCCGAGGTTTGGAGAACATAAAAGTAACACTACCTGGAAGCTTCTGTTGTCGGTAGAAGGTGACGTGAGAGGAGGCTCAGCCCTCATTTTGCAGTAATCATGCATGGCAAGTGACTTGGTGTATGTGAGCCTTGGATGAGTATGTGTGTAGGATTTGGCTTTGACTGACAGACGAGCCGCCTGCATTGGGTGGATTCTGGCCAAGTGGGTTGCTGTCCTCCTTAAATGTCGTCAAGTGGAAGGCTGCTAGGTCAGCAGAAGTCTTCCTGCAGAACCCTTTTTTGTTGCTCTCTCAGAAAGGTACTTGTGGAGTGTAAAGTGACTGACACAGCCTATGTTGAAGGGCCGTTTTAAGCTTTTAAACTTCAAAACATCCTTTGATCTATCACTTGCATTTCTAAGAACTTACACTACTGAATTACACACAAAAATGTGCAAAGAAATGCTCATTACAGTTTTATTGGTAGTAGAAAAAAAATTGGGAGATTGGTAAATGATGGTCCATTCATTTGTACTGTGTCATTAAAAGATAGCAGTAGATCCATACATGTTGTCATGAAAAGATGTTATATACATTAAGTAAAAGATAAGTTACCAAGTTACATGTATGGTGTTATACTTGTGTTAAAAAAATACTATATTAATAGAGAAAAATCTGCTTGGGCTTTCTCTGAGGATGAGATTGTGGCAATTCTGTGTTATGTATATTTACAAAGTTATTTTTACTATGAGCATATATTTCTTTTTTTTCTCTTATTTATTTATTTATTTTTAAATATAATTTATTTTATTATCATTAATCTACAATTACATGTACAATATTATGGTTATTAAACTACCCCTTCATCAGGTCCCCCCCACCAACCCCATTACAGTCACTGTCCATCAGCGTAGTGAGATGCTATAGAATCACTACTTGTCTTCTCTGAGTTGTACTGCCCTCCCCGTGCCCCCCCAACATTACATCTGCTAATCGTAATGCCCCTTTTTCCCTCTTATCCCTCCCTTCCCGCCCATTTTCCCCAGTCCCTTTCCCTTTGGTAACTATTAGTCCGTTCTTGGGTTCTGTGAGTCTGCTGCTGTTTTGTTCCTTCAGTATTTTTTTTTTCTTTGTTCTTATACTCCACCTATGAGTGAAATCATTTGATACTTGTCTTTTTCGGCTTGGCTTATTTCACTGAGCATAATACCCTCTAGCTCCATCCATGTTGTTGCAAATGGTAGGATTTGTTTTCTTCTTATGGCTGAATAATATTCCATTGTATATGTGTACCACCTCTTCTTTATCCATTCATCTACTGATGGACACTTAGGTTGCTTCCATTTCTTGGGTATTGTAAATAGTGCTGCAATAAACATAGGGGTGCATCTGTCCTTTTCAAATTGGGCTGCTGCATTCTTAGGTAAATTCCTAGGAGTGGAATTCCTGGGTCAAATGGTATTTCTATTTTGAGTTTTTTGAGGAACCTCCATACTGCTTTCCACAATGGCTGAACTAATTTGCAGTCCCACCAGCAGTGTAGGAGGGTTCCCTTTTCTCCACATCCTCGCCAACATTTGCTGTTGTTTGTGTTTGGGATGTTGGCCATCCTCACTGGTGTGAGGTGATATCTCATTGTGGTTTTAATCTATATTTCTCTGATGATTAGCGATGTGGAGCATCTTTTCATGTGCCTGTTGGCCATCTGAGTTTCTTCTTTGGAGAAGTGTCTATTCATGTCCTCTGCCCATTTCTTAATTGGATTATTTGCTTTCTGTTTGTTAAGGTGCATGAGTTCTTTATATATTTTGGATGTCAACCTTTATCAGATACGTTTTTTATGAATATATTCTCCCATACTGTAGGATGTCTTTTTGTTCTACTGATGGTGTCCTTTGCTGTACAGAAGTTTTCAGCTTGATATAGTCCCACTTGTTCATTTTTGCTTTTGTTTCCCTTGCCCGGGGAGATATGTTCATGAAGAAGTTGCTCATGTTTATGTCCAAGAGATTTTTGCCTATGTTTTTTTCTAAGAGTTTTATGGTTTCATGACTTACATTCAGGTCTTTGATCTACCTTGAGTTTACCTTTGTGTATGGGGTTAGACAGTAGTCCAGTTTCATTCTCTTACATGTAGCTTGTCCAGTTTTTCCAACACCAGCTGCTGAAGAGGCTGTCATCTCCCCATTGTATATCCAAGGCTCCTTTATCAAATATTAATTGACTGTATATGTTTGGGTTAATGTTTGGATTTTCTTATATTTCTTTTATAAGCAGGAGAAGGTTAAAAAAACATCTGTTCATGTTTCAAAGCAGTAAGCCTGCTGTGAGCCTCCTGGTCAGGAATAGGGTGCTCAGTGCTCCTTCTCTACACTGACTCAGTTTCTCCATTGGCAGATCCTCCCATCACTTTGTTTACAGTGAGTTCTCAGTTTCTGTAAATGGTCTGTGTGAGAAGGCAGAGGACATTCCTGTCCTAAGTGGAGTCAGTGTGCAGACGTCAGCTTCTCGTCAGCTTGGCCAGCATTAGCGCCTGTTGGAGAAGGCTGTTTGTTGGTCAGAGGAAGGTCTTGCTCCCAGTGAACAGCTGAGTTGCATTGGTGCTTGGAAATGCATAGGGACCTGACAGCCTGGCCTCCGCCCATCTGACCACTGTGCCCTACCTTTGTCTAGTTCCAGTGTGACGGCCTCTCAGCCGCTGGAGTTGCTGCCGCAGCCGGGTTTGCAGAAATCTGTCTCCAGTTTACAGAAACCGACACAGTCAATCAGTCAGGAGGTAAGTGCTGGGGACCCTGTCCTGACTGAGCCCCTAATGCCCCTGTTGGGGACTGGTGGGAGTGGTCACCGAGAAAAGTAGCTTTTCATGACCTGCTTATTCCAGAGGAATGGCTTTGGAGAATTAGCATGGGAAATTGTCGTAGTCCCTGATGAGGTAATTTAATACACAGCTTTTGGAGAAGGACACCAGATATGGAACAGAATACAGACACTTAGCTTGGTTTCTGTTGACTTACCTCAGGCCAGTTACAGGCTAGGTCAGGGCTCCCTCAAATGTGCTCTTGGAAATGAATGCCATAAGAACACAACAAGTGTCTCCAAAGAAGAAATCCAGATGGCCAACAGGCACATGAAAAGATGCTCCACATTGCCAATCATCAGGGAAATGAAAGTTAAAACCACAATGAGATACCACCTCACACCAGTTAGGATGGCCAACATCCAAAAGACAAGAAACAGCAAATGCTGGCGAGGATGTGGAAAAAGGGGAACCCTCGTACACTGATGCTGGGAATGTAAATTAGTTTAACTGTTGTGGAAAACAATATGGAGGTTCCTCAAAAAAGTAAAAATAGAAATACCATTTGACCCAGTAATTCCACTCCTAGGTATTTACCTGAAGAAAACAAGATCCCTGATTCAAAAAGGCATATGACCCCTGTATTTATCGCAGCACTATTTACAATAGCTAAGATAAGGAAGCAACCTAACTGTCCATCAGTAGATGAATGGATAAAGAAGATGTTGTACATATACACAACGGAATATTATTCAACCATAAGTAGAAAACAAATCCTACCATTTGCAACAACATGGATGGAGCTTAGAGGGTATTATGTATTAGGCTCAGTGAAATAAGCCAGGCGGAGAAAGACAAGTACCAAATGATTTCACTCATTGTGGAGTATAACAACAAAGCAAAACTGAAGGAATAAAACAGCAGCAGACTCACAGACTTCAAGAAGGGACTAGCGGTTACCAAAGGGAAAGCGTAGGGCAGGGCGGTTTGGGAGGGAGGGAGAAGGGGATTAAGGGGCACTATAATTCACAATCACAATATTGTTAGGTCATGGGGAAGGCAGTACAGCCTGGAGAAGACAAGTAATGACTCTGTAGCATCTTATTACACTGATGGACGTGATTGCAATGGGGTAGGGGGGCGACTTGATAATATGGGTGAATGTTGAAGTCACAACGTTGTTCATGTGAAACCTTCATAAGATTGTATATCAGTGATACCTTAATTAAAAATAAATAAATAACACAGCAAGTGGTAGGCCATAGAAAGGTTCATTGGTCATGTGAGTTTGAAAAACAAAATTAAGCAAGCCCCTTTACTGATGTACATCCTTTCAGTGTCTTTAATATGCTAATATGTACCATGGCTTCCTAAGAAGAGGACATAAGGAACACAGCATTCCCCAAATTTATTTGTCTTAGGAAACCTTTGTAAAGTGAATGTCTCTAGAAATGGGTGTCTCTCATAACATGCTTTGGGAAATACAGAGCTATAATCCTTTGTTGATGCATTTGAAATTTTTTCTAAACAGAAAGCCATGATTTAAGCAAACAAGAGCTCATAATATACTCAGTCTGTCGGAGTCTGTCTGTGGGTTACAGAGATCAGCAGGAGAATATACTTAGCTAGTAGGCAGAAATGTCGATGAAATGTCTGTGAATCTTTTAGAAGACCAGAAGAGCTAGATGTAGGTACCTAACATTTACTAGCTCTCTTGAAAACACCTTGAACTTTCATAGTTTAGTTTTACATAGCTACGTGGGAATAGAAATTCTGATGCCACCTCCCATCTGCAAGAATTTTCCCTCCCCAACACTGAGGCATGCTTTTGAATTGAAAGAAAAATAAAAAAGAAGTCGTCATTCATGCAAGAGTCCTTATTCATTGATCTAAATCCACTGGGGACTGTTGACCAGTCATAGTACATGGAGTTGAGTTTGTGTCTGTCCCAGAATTTGACACTCTATGAGATTCCCCAGCCCTGGTTTTACAGCCTTGGCGGCACATCAGACTTGCCTTTGGAGACAGTTAAAAAAAAAATACGTGCCTGTGCCGCACCACTGGGTTGGGACCTGGGTACTGTCCTGGGCATCTGCTGAAAGAAATGGCTGAGGGGATCATGTGTGTGTGGTCAGGTCAGAAAGCTACATCCTGGAGCCAGCTCATGGGTCACCCACCCAGTGCTCAGCTCTTCCCAGCTGTGCCCTGATTTGCTTTTCTGTGTGGAGGTGGAAAGAAGAGATTCGCAATGCTTTCCAACTTGTAAAATCTTTCCTAAGAGGTATTAGACACTTCCACTCTTGGGATGGGCTCTGCTAGTGATGTTAGCAGTGCCCTGTGAGCCTTTGTCTTGTGCTGGGTGTGCAGGCTCACTTTTCTCTGAGGGACTTTCCAGCTCCAGCTGCACTGCCTCTGTCATATGGTCTGTTGGGGAGACTGGTGGGCACTCCAGGCCACCTGTATCAAGCACTCAGGGCAACTCCTGAAAAATAAATGGGTTGTTACACCTGGTCGGCTCTGCATCGAAGGCAAGACAGTTGTCTGCCCCAACTGGGTGAGGTGGTGACAACAAGGGGTGGACTGGGATGGAGGAGGGGGCTAGGCAAGGGTAATTTTTTGACTAGTCACTCCTTTCAAGCCTCAGTTGGATACGACTGGAATCTTCCCAGAGTGCGGGAGGATGTGGTCAGGCAGGCTGTGCCCGGCATGTGCCTAGCTCATAGGTGAGCATTTAGCCCATGGGTAGCACTGAGTTCCAGCCAGGCAAGTCCAGGCTAGTGGAGGAGGGAAGGCCACTCACTCGGGAGCTGTGCCTGTGCAGTGACAGCAGTCACGGGAAGTGGCTCCTTGGCCGTGCAGGGGAGGACCAGGCATGCTGCATTTCCCGCGTTCACACTCTCCTGTTGGCAGTGGCGTGCAGTTTTGAGACATGTGCTAGAGTTGGGGTTTGGTCTTTATCCCTAGAGTGAGACATAGTAGCTCCGTATGGGCAGGCGAGGCACCCTGACAGAATGTTCTGGGGTGCAGCATGAAGGCAGACATGAGATTTGAGTCCTGGCTTTGCTGTATGACCAGTGTATGACTCTGAGCTGGTCACATACACCCTGTCCTGCTCATATGTAATGTGGGCCTGGCAACACCAACACCCAGGTTGCTGCACCAGGTGGGTGCTGCTTGAGAAGCTCCTGTAGTTGTATGGTGCTTGCAAGTGGTTGTGGATATGTGCAGATGGGATTTGAACCTCAAGTGAGGATTGGGGGCACCTATTCTAACTCACCCAGTGAATGGACAGCAGACCTGTTGAGCTGGTTCTGTTCTAATTTTCTCCCTTCTTTCAGAACACAAATTCAGTGCCAGGTGGACCAAAGTCATGGGCACAGCTGAATGGAAAGCCAGTAGTACACGAAGGTGGTAAGTGTGCATGTGTGGCGTTGGGTGGCTGGGTGGGAGACGGGGGTGCCTGTTCTGGGCTGTTCTGGTTGGGTCCTTGACAGTCCTTGGCCTGAAGCTTTGTGGGATCCCTTACTTGGGTGAGTTGCTGCTCTGAGCACTCAGCCTTTATGCCAATGCTGGAAGCACTGATTTTGCAGGGCATGTCAGCTCTTTGATTTCACTGGATATTATTGCTAAAGAGATTCCTCCAGAGGTGTATGGAGCAGACCTGGGTGGCTGGCCCTGCTGTGCTTTAATTCAGCTGCACTGCCAATGGAATTAATACCTGCTCAGCAGTGTTGGAAATACACATCTACCTCTCTCCTGGGGCCACGAGGTCCTAGGAGGTGTTGCATGTTGTGGCATTAGCTTCAAGCCTGCCTTTATAAATAAGTTCGCCCTGGGACCTGAGCTGCTTGCCATTGGACAGTAACACCAGCACATGCAGAGGGTTGTGTGGTATTTGTTAGCATTAGTGTCGTGCCCAATGAGAAGTACTTAGAAAAGGTGGTCGGCTGAGCTGCAGCTGTGATAGTTTATTAGAGGGAAGGTGGGGACATGAGCAGAAGGAAAAAGTGCAGAATTTTAAATGAATGCTGAACAACAAATTCAGATGGCTTCCAAAACAGGCCTAGAACAGAGAGGTCAAGCAGCCTGGATGAGGGCCTTGAGGGGCAGTGGGGCCTGTGGCACACTGGAGGGTGTAGATCCTGAGCAGAGAGGTCATCAGACCTTCCTCTGGCCACTGGAGCCCTCTGAGAATTTGGGCCTAGGGTCAACAGGTATTTTTGAAAGAAGCCAAAGATCTAGATTTTTCTAAGTGAACTTTTCTGATTTTTCATTGGTAGCGTGAGTATCTCTAGCACACTGTGCAAACGAAGCGGCGCCTCCAGGTGAAAGGATAGTGACCGTGGTGTGAACAGTCAATCCACAATTGCCCTTGCTTTTGGAAAGCAGTGCCATCTGCCCCCTGTCCTGGCATCTCCCTCTGCCTTCTGTGTATTACTGCCAGCCAAGGCTTTGGCAGACCTCACCTTTTGTAGCTTATATTAGAAAAACAGCTAGTGGCCCACCTTTCCCACTTAGCCCTCCTCTCCATGCCTAGAGGCTGACCCCCTTTTGGGCTGAAGTCACTGGAGGCTCTTTCCCTCTGTCGCCAGTGGGGAAGGACCCATCATCCAATGTGCTGAGTGGGTTTCGAAGCCCAGCTTCTCTTGAGGAGCTCATAGTGGGGGAAGCCCAGCTCAAGCCTGCATGTCCATGGTCTGAAAGGGACCTGTAGGGATTCTGTGGTTTGGAGCAGAAGTGGAGGGATCAAGTTAAGCAGAGTGGAGAGGGAGAGGTGGCAACATGTATGCACTGAATTGGGTCTAAAGAGGCTTAATAGGGAGCCTTCACTAGACTGTTAACAGTGGTTCTTTGCTTTTTATAGCCTTTATTTCTGAAAGGTCAGAATCTTTTTTTTTAAATAAGTTCAGTGTATTCGTTTTTATTTAAAAAGAAGTGCAAAACTCTTCAACAGCTGGTGTTGGCAAAACTGGACAGCTACATGTAAGAGAATGAAACTGGATTATTGTCTAACCCCATACACAAAAGTAAACTCAAAATGGATCAAAGACCTGAATGTAAGTCATGAAACCATAAAACTCTTAGAAGAAAACATAGGCAGAAATCTCTTAAATATAAACATGAGCAACTTTTTCCTGAATGCACCTTCCTCTGGCAAGGGAAACAAAAGAAATAAACAAATGGGACTACATCATGCTAAAAAGCTTCTGTACAGCAAAGGACACCATCAGCATAACAAAAAGGCATCCTACAGTATGGGAGAATATATTTGTAAATGACATATCTGACAAGGGGTTAACATCCAAAATATATAAAGAACTCACACGCCTCAACACCCAAAAAGCAAATAACCCTATTAAAAAGTGGGCGGAGGATATGAACAGATACTACTCCAAAGAAGAAATTCAGATGGCCAACAGGCACATGAAAAGATGCTCCACATCCCTAATTATCAGGGAAATGCAAATTAAAACCACAATGAGATATCACTTCACACCAGTTAGGATGGCCAACATAGAAAAGACCAGGAACAACAAATGTGAAGAAAGGGGGAACCCTCCTACACTGATGGTGGGAATGTAAAATAGTTCAACCATTGTGGAAAGCAGTATGGAGGTTCCTCAAAAAACTCAAAATAGAAATACCATTTGACCCAGGAATTCCACTCCAAGGAATTTACCCTAAGAATGCAGCAGCCCAGTTTGAAAAAGACATATGCACCCCTATGTTTATTGCAGCACTATTTACAATAGCCAAGAAATGGAAGCAACCTAAGTGTCCATCAGTACATGAATGGATGAAGAAGATGTGGTACATATACACAATGGAATATTATTCAGCCTTAAGAAGAAAACATATCCTACCATTTGCAACAACATGGATGGAGCTAGAGGGTATTATGCCCAGTGAAATAAGCCAGGTGGAGAAAGACAAGTACCAAATGATTTCACTCATCTGTGGAGCATAAGAACAAAGCAAAAACTGAAGGAACAAAACAGCAGCAGACTCACAGACCCAAGAATGGACTAACAGTTGCCAAAGGGGAAGTGACTGGGGAGGATGGGTTGGAGGGGAGGGAGAAGGGGGAGTAAGGGGCATTACGATTAGCACATATAACGTGGGGGGTGGGAGCACGGGGAAGGCAGTATAGCACAGAGAAGACAAGTAGTGATTCTATAGCATCTTACTACGCTGATGGACAGTGACTGCAATGGGGTATGTGGTGGCGACTTGATAATGGGGGGAATCTAGTAACTACAGTGTTGCTCATGTGATTGTATATTAATGATACCAAAAAAAGTGCAAAGATAAAAAAAAACACTAGTGTAAGTTGGCACAACCCCTGTGGAAGGCAGCTTGGTGCTGCCTATCAGATTACTAACACATCAGCCCTTTGCCCCAGCAGTTCCACTTGGAGGAAATCACCCTATAAATGATACTTGCTGGTGTGTGAGATGACACACATGCAAGATTTTCCTGACAACAGATGAATAAAAGATTAGACTCGAAATGTCTGTCAAATTATGGTACTTTAATGAAATACTATTTGGCTATAAGGAATAAAAAAAGTAGTTTTCTATTGATCCAGCATGATCTCTGTGATATATTCTTAAATGGGAAAAAAGTACAGAATAGTAGGTAATGTTACCATTCATGCAAAAAATCAGAGGAAAATACACTTGCACAAAGTGTTGTATATGCATTTAAAACCCTCTGGAGGTAAGCCTGGGAAGGAGGGAATGATACAGAAAGTACCCAGTTTTGAGGTTAGAAGCCAGCAAATGGGTGGGAGAAGGTTTAACTGACTCCTTTTCATGGCTTTTTACTTTTGAATCTTGTGATTGCATTACTATCAAAAAGAAAATTTGAATTAGAAAATATTTCTGAAGTAATGAAATACTCTGCAGACATAATGACAGCTTTTCTGGAGGAAGGCAGAAGCCTGTAGCCCAAGAGGTGGGAATCAGCCCCTGGTTCCTCTTCCTGAGCTGGGATCCCCAGAGCTGTGGGGATTTGGGGGTGTTGCCCACAAATGTTTTCATGATTCTGGAATGCAGCCTGACTGTCCTGCATTGATAGGCTCTCCACATGAAGGTGCCGTTTTGTCCGCCTCGCCTGAATCAGACCCAGGAGGCCTGATGGGGTGGTTCAGGCGGAGGCCAGGGGCTCACTGCTCATGGGCTCTGGTGCAGCACCATCACCCATGGCTCGACCTGGGACTTCAGAGGAAGCCCTGGCTTTCCTGCCTCAGAGTCTCATGGCAGAGGGCCGATGGTGCCCGGATCACTAGAGGAGAGTGTTGTAGAGCATGAAGGTTTGAGAATCTGAGTTCTTCCCTTTATCCTTTTCACCTGTGGGTGGTAAGTTTAATTCATGCTTACCAAAGGGAAAGGGACTGGGGAAAATGGGCGGGAAGGGAGGGATAAGAGGGAAAAAGGGGCATTATGATTAGCAGATGTAATGTTGGGGGGGCACGGGGAGGGCAGTACAACTCAGAGAAGACAAGTAGTGATTCTATAGCATCTCACTACGCTGATGGACAGTGACTGTAATGGGGTTGGTGAGGGGGACCTGATGAAGGGGTAGTTTAATAACCGTAATATTGCACATGTAATTGTAGATTAATGATAATAAAATAAATTATATTAAAAAAAATAATAAAAATAAATAAAAAGTCTTCTCTAAACGGGCTTATGGTGTTGGTGAGTGATGGGAAGAGCAAAGAAAGATCATCTCTGGGTTACAGGAGCAGACCACCGGCTGGTGGGCTTCAGACTCTATAGAAAATGGCAAATTGGCCTGGACAGACACATGAGGAGGTCCTCATGAGGGTAAATCAGGGGTGGAGGCCTTTGGGGTAGCAGGGGGCTACCTTCTGTTGTTGGTGTTACTTCCACACAAAAGCAGGCAACTTCCTTGGGCTGATTCACCAAAGACTGCGTTTCCGTTCTCCAAGGCCACCAGAAGGAGCTTCCTGAAGGGCCTTCCTGCCCTCTTTCAGGAGCAGGGAAGGATCTGGGCTGGAGCAGCTGCCATGTCTTCCCCCATGCCCTCTGTAACCAGCCCCTGCAGGTCAGCTGGCGGATCCTGGTGACATCTGCCGCCAGCCTCTCCTGGTCCCTGGGGCACCCTGCTGCTGCCCTGTGGTATAAATGAGCCCCCGTCAGGCAGTGCGGCTTTCAGTACACACAGCTGCTCAAGCAGAGAACTGTTGATGCCATCCCACTTCCCCATAAGTCTTTCTGGTTTTCTTGACAGGTTTAAGGGGCTCAAGCCGACTATTATCCTTCTCTCCCGAGGAATTTCCGACGCTGAAAGCAGCTGGAGGGCAGGACAAGGCTGGCAAAGAAAAGGGCGTCTTAGATCTGTCGTATGGGCCAGGACCAAGCCTCCGCCCTCAGAGTAAGTGGTCTGCAGCCCCTGTCTGGGCACACATGGGAATAACAGAATTTCCCCTCGTCTTTCCCACTGTCTTGGAAGTCTGCCTGTTTGCAAAGAACCAGAGCTCCTGGGGTTATAGACCTTTAACCTGACCTCTGCATCTGTTGGACTTAATTCCCTAGCTGGTCTGGAGGTCGCTTCTCCTTGTGCTTTGGGTTGGGCCAGGCCTGTCTGCCTTGTCCCAGCTGTCATCACATGTTGGTTCTGCTTTGCTGGTGTGGTCATGGCAAGGATGGATGGACCAAGGGCCAGTTAACGTGGTGGTCCCTGATGTAGGATCTTGTTTTCTAAACCAGTTGTTCTCAAACCTGGCCGAATTCTGGCCGATTTCTGTCTGAACTCACTTGGGCAGTTTGTTAAAAAGTCTGATTTTCAGTTCTCCCCTCTCCGCAGCCAAATTAGAATCTCTTTTTTAACATGTCCCCCTGGGGATTGTTACACAGTGCCTAGGGTGAGTCTACAGTCCCCTCATCCAGGGTCCAGCCAAGTTGTCAGCAGCACTGTGTAGTGGTACTTGCTGGAAACATTTTCTTCTTAGTGGCCCTGGGTCGCTAGAAACTAAGGTGGTGTTCAGGAATGAGATTTTCCATCTTTTCGAATCAGGGATTTTGAAATGGCTCTTGTTCTTTTTTTCTTTATATGGCTCGTGGGAACTTGACCAGGTCTTGAAATATGAGGGACTTTTGTCTGCTTGTCTTGATTAACAAGGTATCCTGCAGTCAGAACTGATATCCTGTAGGTGAAACAGTCACTATACAACTCTTAATTAACACACTGCCTTTCCAGGGGCCTATGCTGGGTTATTTTGTCTGCTCCAAATGTGTAATCGAATTCCTTAGGCCAAGAACTACAACTTTATGGAATTAATTAAGATGAGCTGCCTTGTTAGGACTATGAAAGTTTAGAACTAGAAGAGGCTTCTGGGATCATAAGAGAAGCAGCAGCAGATGGCTGGAGGGGTGGCCACAGGGCCTGCCCCAGACCACATGAGGGTTTGAAGAGCTGGGGGCGGGCCCTGATGCTGTGGCTGTCTGGGGTCTCTTTCTCCTAGAGGTCAAGTACTCAAGGGCCTTTCATTTTTCAACTCCTCGCCAAAAGTTGAGTGAAAAAAGAGTAGTCTTTTTGGCTCATCTGATTTCTCGTTGGCCTATAATTCTACCAGACCTTGCTACACTTGACAGTGGAAAGCATCATCTTAAAATAAATAGGTTGGCAGGTTTCAGTCTGACCTGCAGGAGGACCCTAGGGCCAGTGCAGGAACAAGTGGGGGTGAAGGCCTGGGGAGGGAGTGGAAGAACTGCTCTGCCTTATCTTATGAATGGGAAACTTCTGACCAGAGGTGCCACCACTAAACAGAGTTTAGAAAAGTAAGCAGGAGCTTACTCTGGTTTTAACATAACATCTAGGGCTGAGCATGCTGCTGATCCTGAGGGGGCTGGATGAGTCTTTGTGAAGAAGTGACTTAAGGCTCTTTTCATGGGGCTGGTTTGGTTTCTTTGGGGTGCTGGCTCTGTGGGTGTATGTGGGTGTTCTAGCTCATGACCACTTCCTTTCACACTCGCCCTCTCTCTGCATGGACCTTACTGTGTTTCTCTTGGAATCAGAGTTCCTCAGCAAGCTCATACTTGTTGGCCAAGTTTCTGCCCCACCTTCCGTGACAGACCGACCAGTTTTCTCTACCCTTTACACTTGGGGTTTTTGTTTTTTATTTTTTGGTCAATGAGGGGGTCCCTTGACCTTCAGAACCTCATACAATCCCTCCTCCCCACTCCTCTTTCCTCTCCCCTTTGCCCCCTTTCGATTTCCAGATGTGACAAGCTGGAGGGAGGGCGGTGGGCGAAACATAATTTCTGCCACGTCTCTGAGCGCCTCCCCAACTGAGCTGGGCAGCAGGAACTCGAGTGCAGGAGACGGAGCCCCCTCCTCGGCATGTACCAGCGATTCTAAGGACCCCTCTCTCCGCCCGGCTCAGCCTGTCCGAAAAGGGGCTTCACAGTTCATGGGAAATGTATACCACCCACCTACATACCATGACATGCTTCCTGCTTTTGTAAGTCTTCAGAGTGTGCATTTTTTTCCCTATGAAGTTGGATTGTTTGTGTCCAGCTGAACCTACTTTAAGTGGTTGAATGTCCACCTTGGGTTTTCCCTCCCAATTTCTTTGTCCTAATAGCCTACTTAGGAGGTTTCCATTACTTTTGCATTTTCCCTTCCCCTTTTCAAATCTTAAGGGCCTCTAGCTTCTTTCCTGGTGATGTGGATATTATTTTAGCCTTGGTTCTTTAGAAAAAGGAGAGGCAGGTTATTTCCCAAGACACAAGACCCCAGGTTTACTTACTGACAGCAGGAACGAAATGGGGGAGATGGTGGTAGGGTTAGTTGAGAAATGCCAAGACTTCCCTGTTTCTTTTTCCCATTTTCCATTTCCAAAACAAATTGTTATGCATGTGGAACTTAGAATTTGGGCTATTACCAGACAATCTTGTTCATTGATGTTATGTTTCAGATGTGTTCACCACAGTCATCAGAGAACCAGGGTACAATGGAGCGAGGATCCTTTCCCCTCCCCCAGCTCCGTCTTGAGCCCCGAGTTCCTTTTAGACAGTTCCAGATGAATGACCAAGATGGGTAAGGAGATTATATTTTAGTCACGTATGTAGAGATTACCCCTGGTGGTGATACTGGACAGTGGGCTGGCATGAGAATGCTATGTCTTTTGGAGACCACAATAAACCTAAAACCAATTCGAAGCCCCAGGGTGTGTGGGATGGCTGGGATCTGGGACTGGATGGGAGTTTGGGTTATGATTCTAGGTTCCTGATAGTTGAAATTTTGGCAGCTGCTACCCTAGGCATTAACGAGCATATAAAACTTCAGGATGAGGCAGAACTTCTCTCTGGAATGTATTTTTGTTCATTATATATTTCTTTTAAAAGGAGTTGATTAGATATTAAATGCAAACATGAACCTTTGTAATATAGGACTTATTTTTGGAAATGTATTTGGCTCTGCTTCCATCTGTATACTTGACAAAGACTTCAGCATCTTTGCTCTTGTCTCTCTCATCAGGAAAGAAAACAGACTGGGAACGACTCGCCCGATCCGTCCACTAAGGCAGCTGGTGGAGCGGGCGCCACGGCCCACCATCATCAATGCGGAAAACCTGAAGGGCCTTGATGACCTGGACACCGATGCTGATGATGGCTGGGCAGGTGGGTTGGGGTGTCCCTGGTGGGCTCTAAGCTGACAGTTTAGAAGGGCAGGACTGAAGCCCATCTGTGCTTGCCAGGGCAAGCCGCAATGAAGGCAGGGGCAGGGGCAGCTTCAGTGTCTCAGTAGATCCTCATGGGCAGCCAGACCCAGTGGTTGTTTCCTGACCAAGCTGGAGGATCTTTGTTTTGTCTTTGGAGATTTTGTTAACTTTTTAAAAAAGAGTTTTTCTAATGGGAAAAGCAAAACAAGATAATGTGATGAATCCCCAGCTACCCATCACCCAGCTACCCCTCACACAGCTTCAGCAAATACCAACTGGGTTCTGCCATTCCTGTTTATCTTCACCCACCCTGTCCCCCAGCCTGTTTTCTTTTAAAATTCTTTATGTTTTCAAGTAAATTTTAAGTACATTGAAAGACACGTTAATTGTACAGTTTTTATAAGAGGTACCCTGTGTAACACATCCGCTGTCAAGATGCAGAATGTAGCCCTCACCAGTCAATCCCTCCCCTCTCTTAATGAATCTTCTGAGATGAGTTTTGCTGGTTAACCTGGGTAGTTTTTAAGATTTATCTGTTGTATATAGCAGTAGTTACTTTTAATTACTGAGATAGATTTCACCTTTGCCAAAAATCAATTGTAGCAATATAGTTTGTTTATCCATTCAGAAGTTCCATTATGAATAATGCTTTCATTTCCCTGTAGTAAATGTCTAGGAGTGGAATTGGTGGGTCACAGGCAAGGTGTGTGATGAGGTTCACGACCCAGACCACGCAAGTCTTTCTCCACAGTGGTCATGCCATTTTATTCCCAGCAGCAACGCATGAGAATTTGGTTCTTCAACCTCACAGCACTTTCGTGTTACTAGTATTTTTAGTTTTAGTTGTTCTGGTGGTTATGTACTGGTATCTTTTAATTGTGCTTTTACTTTTCATTTTGCTGATGAGTAAAAATGAAGAATATATTTTTACCTGCTGTTTTGTGCTTTTTTTCCTTTCTTTTTGAATGGTTTACAAGTCAGGAATGCAAATCCTTTGCAGTTTACATTTCACAAATATTCTTTTCCCATTGCTCACCTGGACCATTTTTTAGCACTGTGTTTTGATGAGCAGAAGCGCTTAATTTTGATGAAGTTTATTTGTAAATTTTTTTTAATTGTTACTATTTTGTGCTCTGTCTAAACGTCATTGTCTGCCCATGCTGAAGATATCCTTTTATTCTTATAGTTTTAACTCTTACTTTTGGGTGTGTAACCCATATTGAATTAATTGTATGTGTGGTGTGAGATACAAGAATTGGTATTTGCTTTAATCCATAAGGAAGTCCAGTTGTTTTGCACCACCTGTTGATAAGACTTTCTTCTCCCTATTTAACTCCTTTGGCACCTTTGCCAAAAATCAGTAGGTCATATAAGTGTGGGTCTGTTTCTGGACCCTGCTTGTTCTATTGATCTGTTTATTCATCCTATGCCAATGTCACACTCTAGCTTTGTAGCAAGTTTTAAATTCAGATAGTAAAAAGTTTTCCAACTTTGTTCTTTTTCAAGATTATTTGACTATTCTATGTTCTTCCCATTCCCATATAAATTTAGAGTCAGCCTGTCAGTATTTATAAAATGCCTGCAGCAGTTTGGTTAGGATTGTGTTGGATTTATTTCTGGATAAAAGGTGTCTTGGTTTTGAGTCTTCATCCAGGAACATGGTGAATCTCTGTTAGGTTTTTCATTTATCTCAGCCGTGTTTTATAGCTTTCAGTGTAGAAGTCTTAAACATCTTCTGTTAAGCTTATTCCTAACTATTTTATATTTTTTGATGCTATTATAAGTGGCATTGGCTTTAAAAAAAAATCATTTTTGTTTCATATTATTAATGGAGAAATACAGTTTATTTTTGTGTATTGACCTTCTACCGGACACTTTGGTGAAAGTGCTTTTAGTTTTACTTGTTTTTGTTGGATTCTTAGGACTTTCTGTATAAACCATCATGCTGCTTATAGTTACAACAGTTTTGTCTTCTTTTTCAGATTATATTATGCCTTTTATTTCGTTTTCTTGATTTATTTCAGAGTGGTACTTCCAGTGCAATGTTGTATTCAGGTTCTTTATTTCTGATCTTTGGGGGAAAGTGTTGAGTGTTTCACCAATAAATATGTTAGCTATGGGGCTTTGGTAGATGTTCTTTATCAGATTGAGGAGGCTCCCTTCTATTTTTTTTTATATTTTTAAAGTTTATTTTGATATCATTAATCTACAATTAAATGAGCAATATTATGGTGATTACACTACCCCCTTCATCAGGTCCCCCCCACCAACCCCATTACAGTCCCTGTCCATCAGCATCCCTTCTATTTTTAAATAGCTGAATGTTTTGTTTTTTAAATCATGAGTAGGTATCAAATTTAGTTACCTTTCCTGTCTCTGTGATGATATGATTTTTCTCCCTTTGGTAGTCTGGTGGATTGTATTTATTTATTTATTTATTTATTTATTTTTATTATGGTATCATTAATATACAAAATCACATGAGCAACATTGTTGTTACTAGATTCCCCCCATTATCAAGTCCCCACCACATACCCCATTACAGTCACTGTCCGTCAGCGTAGTAAGATGCTGTAGAGTCACTTCTTGTCTTCTCTGTGCTATATACTGCCTTCTGATTTTTTTTTTAATGCTAAACCATATTTGCATTCCTAGAATAAACTCCTCCTTTATGCATGCCTCGATTCAGTTTGCTGGTACTTTGTTAAGGTTTTGGTGTCTGTATTCATAGCAGATATCAAGTCTGTAATTTCCTTTTAGTATTTTTGTTGGGTTTTGATAACAGGTTATGCTGGGTTCAGATGAGTTAGAAAACATTCCTTCCCTTTCTACTTTCTGAAAGAGTTTTCATAAGATTAGTATTTCTTTTATATGTGCTTGATGAACAAATTGGCCCTGGAGTTTTCTTTGCAGAGACATTTGTAATAAATTTAATTTCTTTGATTAGTTATGGAGCTGCTCAGATTTCCTATGTTGTTTTGTGTCAGTATTTGGTAAGTTTTTTCAAGGGATTCATTTTTTTTAGATTAATTTTTATTGGTGTAAAGTTGTTGATAATCTTTTTCCTTCTGATACCTGTGGGGACTGTACTGATATTCCCTCTTTTCATTCCTGATAATTAGGTAATTTGTGTTTTTTCTCTTTTTCTTGTTCACTTTTACCAAGGGCTTATTAGTTTTATTAATCTTCACAAAGAGGCAGCTTTTGGCTTTAATTTTCTCCATTGATTTATTGTTTTCTATTTCATTAATCTGTTCATTTTAATTATTGGGGCTTTCTAGGCTTCTTATTCCATGATAGAGAGCATGCTGTGTATGATTTCAGTTCTTTTCAGCTTGTTGAGACTTGTTTTATGACCAAGATATGGTCTGTCTGGTGAATAGTCCAAGTGCATTTGAAAAGAATGTATATGCTACATTTGTTGGGTATCATGTTCTGTAAATGTCAAGTTAGTCAGAGGGTTGATAGTGTTGTTCAGATCTTACATACTTACTGATATTTTTGTCTAGTTCCACCAGTTACTGAAAGTGAGGGTTAAACTCTCCATTATAGTTGTGGACTTACGTATTTCTCTCTTTAATTCTTTCAGTTTTCGTTTCATTTATTTTGAAGCTGTTACTAGGCACTTGCACATTTATAATTTTTGTGATTCTGCACACATCCCTTGTATTGTTTTCAAATGTTCTTTATTTCTAGTTAGGCTTCTTGTCTTGGACTCTAGTTTGTCCAGTGTTAATATCACTGCTCTAACTTCAGTTATTTATTGTTTTCTTGGTATATCTTTTTCCATTCAGCCCATTGTGTTTGTGTTTAAAGTGGTGATCTAGGAGACAGCATGCAGCTGTACTGCCTTTACGCCCACTCTAATTCTGTCTTTTAATTGGATTGGGTTTTTTGTTTCCTTTTTTTTTAAGATGTAACTCACATAACAAATTTTTGTGTAACATAAAATTCATCATTTTAAAGTCTACAATTCAATGATTTTTAGTATATTCACAAGTTTGTACAACCATCTCCACTGTTCAATTCTAGAATGTTTTCATCACCCACAAAAGAAGCCTGTGCCTGTTAGGAGTCACTCCCAGCTACCACCTCCTCTCTTCACGTGGATCCTCTGGCAGCCACCAGTCTTCTGTCTTTATGGTTTTGCATACTCTGGACATTTCATATAAATGGAATCACACAGTATAATATATGGCCTTTTCCACGTTTATCATGTTGTTGCACATGTCAGTGGCCCAACACAGATTCCACTGTGTGGATATACCACATTTTGTACACCTACTCCTCAGTTGATGGACACAGCCTCAGTGTGTGGGGAATGCCGTGGGACAAAACCGGTGGCTCACAAATCTCATCCCTCAGGTTTCTCTGTTGCTAGGGTATGCTCAGTCTGTTTCTGCCTGCTGTATGTTCACTCTCCTGCACCTTCTCATACATTAGCAAACTGTTGTCCAGATTTTAGAACTGTTACCTATGGGAGGGTTAGTCTGGCCAGGCTACTTTGCTGTTACCAGAAGCCAGAGCTGCCCTTGCCTTCTGTCTGCAGTGTTTGTTCCTGTAGTTTGCCTGACTCCTCAGCTGGGCAGGCATCCTTCCGGACCGGGGGGAGCTCCCCCGCCCATGGCGCTCCTAGCACTGTTGAGCTTCTTGTTTTTTCTCACTCTCCCTGGCCCTTCTCCTGTTGTAGGCCTCCATGAGGAAGTGGACTATTCTGAGAAATTGAAGTTCAGTGATGATGAAGAGGAGGAAGAGGTTGTGAAGGATGGCAGGCCAAAATGGTAAGGATCTGTACCCCTGCTCGTAGCACTGCCCCTGGAACTCGATGTGGCAGGATGTAAGTGCATCAGTGCTTACTGGTGCTGCCAAGTGCTGTTCCCCGGGCCAGGCACACTTCCTAGTCCCCCTAGCAGCCTCTTGGGGGCAGATGTTGTTTCCATTTTATAGATGATAAGGTGATGGCCACTGAGGACAGGTGTTCAGGAGTGAGCCAGGATTTGCTTCCAGGCATGGCTGGCTGGCTGAGTCCTGGTGGCTAACTACTGTGCCAGTATTTTCCTGAGTGTGTTGTATAGATCGCTTGTTCTGCAGATAGCTTACTCCTGTGGCATCCAAAAAGGGTTTTCTCGCCAAGCAAGTTTAGGAAACCACCCTGGGTTCAACTACTCCTTAACTCCAGGGTCGCCCAGAGCCCAGGGTACACTAAAGCCTGTCGATAATTTGGGGAGAGGAGAGGGGCAGTAAGAGCAAGGTATGGCAGATTTCCTAAACTTACTTGACCACTTTAATCTTCACTCTGTTTTTTGGATCATTTCACAGGACTCGTTTTCTCAGAGCTCCACTTGGAAAATCCTTCATTTAGTCTCTCTAGTTTTTATCACAACATCAGTGGCACTGGCTATTGCTTTTAAAATACTATCTATGGTTGCTTTAATGTAAATTTTTTTCAGTACCAGCTTTCCTAATAATGCTTTCTTTTGTGTGGAATGGCCTATTTCCTTTGTGTATTTATCGGTTAGACTTATTATGATTAGGGTTTCCTTTAAAATGTGATTCATGTTTTTTTATTGTTTAGGTATTTATGCTTTAATATTTTCCCCTCTATTTTATTGTCAATAATTGAATGTTTACATAGTTGAGTCTGCAAGTATTTTTCTTTGTTATTTCATCTTTTGCTTTCATCAAAGCTCCTCTTCTGGAGGAAGCTGGTAATGATCTTCTGCCATTCTTTCTCTGATGATACACAAACAGTTAACTAATTGAGGCTCTGTAATTTATTTTAATGCTATTTGATTGTACCAAGGATTTGGGTGCACTTGGGAAAATATCTGTGGGTCAGTTGGAAACACTAAGCTCAGAAAGAGAAGTGTCTGAGAATTTAAATCAAAGGCAAAGACATAAAATTTTAGACTTATTATGAGTGGTAAGACACTTTGTTCCTTGTCTCTTTCAGTTGATGTGAATTGAATACTCAACTGAAAGAGTTAGACTTGAGTTTTGGACCTCACTTAGCTACTGGCTCTGACCAAGGACACCTTAAATTGAGAGTCCCCCAAACCTAGCTCTTTTTTGGGTTTTCTGAGCTGGTTGTGAACCTTCTACTACAAGCTCCCAAGCTTCTTTGACATCTTTATTTCTCCTTTAACGATGGGTTCCTGACACGTCCCTTGACTCCATCCCTTCCTGTTCATTGTCTCTAGGGGCCACTGGGACCAGCAAGCTTTCTTTTCTAGACTATTCTGAGGTCAGACAGCTTTTCTCCTTCCTTTCAGCTTATCCTTCATACTGTGCTTTGAACCTCTTCCAAAGGCACAGATCCTCCCTGGCAGGTCAGGACCCTTGGTGTGGTCTCCATGCCTTTTAGTGGGGTGTCAGGAGTCATTAGCCATTGTTGGCCTCCTGTGACCTCCTGAGCCACCTAACTGCCTCATCTGCCCTCACCTCATGTACACGTATGTACATACACATGTGAACACATGCAGGCACGTACATATTAACCAAATTTGCCTCCCTGCTTTTCCCTGAACTCCTCCATGTTTACTGGGTGCTTCTTTTGCATGGAAGAGGTGCTTGGGAGGTGCATGTGCTATGCTACAGTGCCTTGTTTGTGTGGTGGGATGTACGAGGAGCAATGTGTGGCCTCCCTCCTCTCTGAGCCTCCCATAGCCTCCTTTTGGACCCTCTCTCCCTTTTCCTGTTGTGTGGCTTTGTCCCTGTCCTCTTGCTCTCTTTATTATGGCATCACTTGGTGAGTTGCCTTTTGCTGTTTTGAGGAGAATTTACTGAGCACATCCTTTGTGCCAAGCACAGAGCTGGAGTAAAGGAGAAGGACCTTCATCTGGGAGTCTTAATCAAATCTGTTAACTCCTCCCTAGGAGAGTGGCTCCCCTGCCTCTCTGAGACTCAGTTACCAACTCTTTAAAAGGGAGGGAGTGAGGACAGGTTTTCGCAGTAAGTGAAGTAATGGATATGAAATGTCCTGTCTGGAGCTTGGTGGGTAGGTAGAGCTATTCTGATGAAAGAAATTGGCATATAGAGAGCTGACTTCGAAATTTCCAAGGGTCTCTGACAAGTAAGCTCAGACCATGCCTGGCTGACTGGGAAAACGAACACTCACTGTGATTCGTCCTAGGAGCAGTTGGGACCCTAGAAGGCAGCGGCGGCTGTCGTTGAGCTCCGCGGACAGTGCCGATGCTGAGCGGACGCTGGAGGAAGGAAAGGGCTGGGCTGAGACAGTGGCCGTGACCCGTGCCGTCCGGAGGGCGCCAGAGCCTCAGCCACCTTCCAGGAAACTTCACAGCTGGGCATCAGGCCCCGACTACCAGGTACCATGGGCATTCGTGGGGTTCTGTGCCTGTGATGAGCAGGAGTGTGCACACACATGTGCTCTTTACAGATTCCTGTGACCAGAGTTCTCAGAGACGACAGCAGGTCATCTGTCAGCTGTCCTGTGCATGGGTACTTCACTGGGTTCAGTGGCTGGGTTCTGAGAAGTCCTAGATGGACCTTTTTCTTTTTCTTTAAACTTTTCTTTTAAAACTTTGAAACAGTCACAAACTTATAGAAAAGTTGGAAATATGATACAAAGAACATTTTTTCTGAAACCTTTGAAAAGCAGGTTGCTAGCCCTGTCATCACAGAACACTTTGGTATCTATTTCCTACCCAAAAAACGGTAACCACAATCAAAATCAGGGAATTACCACTTACATCACTGCCATCTAATCCTCAGGCTGCATTCAGCCTTTACCAGTTGTCCCCTGATGACCTTTGTATGAAGCTTCCAGCTCAGGCCACATGCTTCTCGGTTGTCCCGTCTCCTAGTGCTCTCCGTCTGGATAGCTCCTCAGCCTCTCCTTATCTTTTGTGACTTTCACAGTTTTGAATATTACAAGCCAGTTATTCTTGCATCCCACCAGGTGACCACAATTCCACTCTGCCCTGTGCTGACAACTTTAATTTTGATCTCTGGGTTAGGGTGGTATCTCTAAGTTTCACACTGTGGAGTTACCATCTTCTGCATTTGTAATGATAAGAATTTGTGGGGAGATACTTTTGAGACTATGAATATCCTAATTCTCACCAAAATTTGTTTTTATTTACTTACATCAATGGGTTATAATCTTGTATTATTTGTCTTGAAGCTCAAATTGTCTTTGATTTTGCTGTAAGAGCCTCTTCACGCTGGCATCTGTGTCCTTTTTATAGGTTTCCATCGTTTTTGAGCAGCTCTTGCTTTCTGATAGAACAAGCTTTTCCCAGTTCATTTTATGCTCACCTCTGCCTTGGTCCTGGAATCAGCCCTTAGGATATTTAGAAACCAGTCTGTGGGTGCCAGGAGTGCTCACTGCCATTGGGGTGTCACTGTTCCCAGGCTTCTCTTTGGGCAGAGTCAGGGAATGTATGTATATGTATATGTGTGTGTATGTTCTTAATCTTTATTTCTGTATCTACCCATATAGAAAACCATGATTCACAACGATACCTCCAGTTCTACAGACTTTATCCTAGTCTTCTCCCATTGCATATTTGTAACTCTTTTTGCAACAGTGAGAAATCTGTCTCCAGTTGTCCCTGGTGTTTATACTTACTCGGTTAGTCCCTATTTGTGACCAGTCTCCTATTTCTTTCACCACCCTCACAGGTGCCCTTCTTAATCACTCAGCTATTAGAGCCCTCCGTGGGCACCCTGAATTTCCGTGTTTGGCCACCTTTCCTTATGACTTTCCTCCTCACCCAGCTTGGTTGGGCTCCACCTCCCACTCCAGCCATGTCTCCACATGGACTCCCTTCTCACCCTTCCTGAGCTTTGACCACCTGCTCTGAGCCACCTCGGTTTCCTGACGACGGGTGCCTACCATGTTTGGCCCATACCTCATGACTTTGGGACTGAATTGTTTGGGAGGGGTGGAAGTGGGCTGGGAAAGGCATTAATTTAAATACACTTGGGCAAAACTTGTCATTTTCAATGCGCTTTGCTATTTAAAGGGGTCCTGTCCCTCTTTTTCTCATAAAATGAAAATGCTCTTTATCTTCAGTCTTTTCTGTTGAGTACATGTTATTTGCTAGGTAGAGGGGACACCAAAATGAAACAGAATAGATATGATACCCTTCTTGGAATTGATCCCAATTTCCTTCATATGTTGAGCTTGCTCAGTATTCAGAAGAAGGTTTCACTTGGATCTATTTGTGACAGTACTGAATTAACTGACAAAGCCAACAAAGATAAAAGCTATATAATTTTATGCATCCAACTTTCTGAAAAAATTGACTGAGTTCAAATATTTTGCAGAACATTTAGTCTATAAAGTGATAGCTAATGTTAGGGCAGTTCAGAACGGCACAGCTAAAGTCTTAATGATGTACACGTACCTTTGATCCTGCTATTTCATTTCTAGGATATTCTGAAGGAAATTACCAGGGATGTGCTTTAAGGATTATCTGCAAGGGTGTGTTGAACACCAGGGGGATAAGGTAGAGGTAAGACAGTGCACAAGCATGGACAGAAGTACATGTTCAAGGGCAAAGTGAAAGAATAGTGCACATTTTGGTCCCAGTTGTATTGTGGAGAAAGGAATTTTCATGCTTCTAAATTAGAAACTTATAATCTTCTGTGATTGTAGTAATTGTCTCTGGATTGTGAGAAGTTAAATTTTAGAAAACTTCTTGACTACAGTAAATGTCTTGCGTATTGCTTTTATGGAGGTATAATTAACATTTAAGAAAAGGCATAGATCTTAGTTTGCTTTACATTTGATGGCTTTTTGTATAGATTTGTGTAACTACCACTCAAAACAGGAAGTCATGTATTCTTTTGATGGTCCCACCTCCCTGGAATTCCAGTGGCTGGGGCCCAGTGAGATATGCCTGGCACTTGTGCTGTTGTGTATTCTAGACCCAGCCTCACTCCCGGCAGGTCAGGGAGAATCTTCCAGGGTTGAGAGTTTCTCTCATTGCATCTTTGGCACCCTGGTTATTGTCCGGTATAACTGGCAACTAGTGAGAGACACAGAAGCAGATGAAATAACTAAGAGATGTTTTTAGATATGCTTTTTTTTGTTTCTGTATAAAGAATCACTTTGAAACCATACGTCTGACCATGAATTTCAATTTCTTGTGGCTCTCTATACCCAGAGGTTTATATATTCTGTGGTGGAAGTAATAGAGCCATTTTGTGACTAAGAAATGAGGACTGTGTAGTTTCTTGCTCCTGTTGGTCACCATCGAGGCCCTAAGCTTGTGTGCCCGTTAGCAGTGGCAGAGTGTCCATTTGCTGGTGTCCTGAGTGCTTTGCCAGGGTCCATTGTATTTTCCTCTCCCAAGGCTCCTTTACCATCCCCCTGCTTACAAATGAGGAGCTAGGGCATAGAATGGGGGTGCTTGCCCAAACCTCGTCCCAAGCCTAGTAAGGGAAGGGCAGGATTAACACCCAGGTCTGCCTGTTGCATGCCCCCTGGAGGTGCTAGGGGTCTTGGGAAGAACTAATCCTGTATTGGGAGCAGCCTGTCTCTTGGGTTTGTGACCTGCCATCTCATCAGAGACTTTCATCTCTTGACAGAAGTCCTCAGTGGGCAGTATGTTCCGGCAACAGTCTATTGAGGACAAAGAGGACAAGCCACCTTCACGGCAGAAGTTCATCCAGTCAGAGATGTCTGAGGCTGTGGAGCGAGCCCGAAAGCGCCGGGAAGAGGAGGAGCGCCGGGCCCGGGAGGAGAGGTTGGCTGCCTGTGCTGCCAAACTCAAGCAGCTGGACCAAAAATGTAAGCAGGCCCAGAAGGCCAGCGAGGCCCAGCAGCAGGTGGAGAAGGAAGCCCCCCGACCTCCAGGCACTGATAAGGCACCCCCACAGGAGAATGGCCCTGCTGGCCGCAAAGGTGAGTGGTGGGTCCCAGCCCATGAACTGGAAACCCTGGACTGTTCTCACTGATTTGTTGTTTGCATCTCCCTGGCATCTTAGCACACATAGGTGATACTGGGATGCATCAGTCCTTAAGAGTTTTGGCCTTGGTCCACATCCACTTTAAACTATCTAAACTAGCTGGCCATGCAGTTTATCTCTCTGGAGCTTATTTCCTCATCTGTAAAATGGAGTGATAAATAGTACATACCTACCTGCCCACTGAGAGACCACAGGAGATAATGTGGCTTCTTTGCACTTTGCAGTTTCTAGATACAGAAAGCGTGCATGTACTTACTGGTAACATTGCCAATTTGTCATCATTGTCACTGTTAACATTACCTCTACTGCTCAGTGCAGACACCAGAGGACTTTAATAAAAGCACAGGACCCTTACATGCCATTCCTGTTTTTCCTGGCATTAATTCTAAAAGGAGTAGATCCCTTGGCCACATCAAATGTTGAACAGTGCTGTGGGATGGGGAGTGTCCCTTGGAGAAGTTTTATAGAATGCTGTCAGCTATGTATAATTTATGATTTTCTTAAATTCTACTAAAACCGACTCTTTTTAGGAGAAAAGGGCCTGGTGTTAGTTTCAGTCCCTGACAGCTTCTCTCAGGTGCGGGTTTTATTCGTGATCTGGTAGTCCAGCGCCCTTCTGGCCAGGGAACAGAGTAATGCACAGCCCTCCTTCTGTCAGTTTCCTTTCATTGAAGTCTGTGTGGAGTTTCTGCCATTCTCACAGCACTTGCTGAACTGGGGCAGCGGAGAGTCTGGGAAGTGGGGTGCTTTTGGAGTGAGCGTGGTCACCTGATACTGGGCCACCTGGGGGCTTCCCTGTACCTGCCCTGCCCCAGCTATTCCTCTGTCATGTGCTGCTGGGTCCCTGAGGCTTCCCATCGCTCTTCACCCTCTTAGTGGAATTAAGAATGCAGATGTCAGTTGTACCTCAGTAGTAAAGCTGGGGGGAAAATGCAAAGCTGGGGTGGGAGTAGGAAAGGGGAGTTTTAGAGAGAGAGTGATGGGAAATAGCATTGAGCCATACTACTTGTCAGGCATGGTTTTAAGTACAATACATGGATTATCTCATTTAATTCTTACAGAAGCCCTGTGGGGCAAGCACAGTTGGCCTCATTTTACAGATGAAGAAATGGGCAAGGAGAGGCTGGTTGACCTGCTGGGTCACCCAGCCTTTGGATGTGTGGTTCATGCTGTTTGGATGACACTAAGTGGCTGTCGCTGAGCTCCTGGCTGCTATCTGATTTACTGGGGTCCTTTCTAATCAAACCCTGCTCCCTTTCTGGAAGCAGATCCTGGCTCCATCGCTGACTGTGTGACCTCAGGCCATTCCCCTAACCTCTCGACCCTTAGTTTTCCCAAGTCTGCCACGAGCTAGCGCAGGAGCAGTTAGCAAGTGCCAGGGCTCGGGTGTGAACGCTGAGCATTGGAACATTAAGTGCTGATGAGAAAAAGTGTTTGTGTTTAAACATTTGGCTGGCCAAGCTTTTGTGAGCTCACTGCAGCCATTTTTCTGGTTATTTGTTCTCTAGGTTCCCCTGAGTTTCCTGTCCAGGGAACCCCCAACCCATTTTCAGAAGAAGCCCCCACGGCTCCCCCGGCTGTGGCTCAGAGCAGCAGTGAGGATGGGGCTGGGGAGGCCACGTCCCCCTCACAGGAGTTCAGCAAGTATCAGAAGGCACTTCCGCCCCGGTTCCAGCGCCAGCAGCAGCAGCAGGTAAACAGAAGAGGCGTGAGCACACCTGGGATAGGGAGGGCCCTGCACCTAGTGATGGGGAGGGCAGGTGCACCTGGGGACTGGGGAGGTGCTCCTGGTGACAGGGGTGGAGGGTGGGGGGGGGTGCTCTTGGGGACTGGGGGGAATGCCCGGTGACTGGGTGGATGACCCGCCATACCATTTTAATTAAAACAGCGCCCGCAGGGGCATCCAGGGTCACACTTCAAAGTGCGGATCTCTCATTTAGATGTCCCCAAGCCCTGTGGGGCAGTACAATTGTCATTCTGGTGGGTCAGCTCTGGCCATTATTTACTTCTCCCGTGATTTGTCCTCTGGAGGAACAGAACCCTTGCTGGTAGCTTGTTGACCTTGTTGTCTGATGTTGGTAAGTAGTGTGTACACTGGACTCTGTGTGGCTTAGTGAGAAGAGTGGTGTTTCATTCAGAGCAGCATGCTGTGGCCAGTCCTTGGCCCGATGGTGGGCCCACCCTGGGACCCTTGCAAGGAGTAAGGGAGGCCGGGAGTGCATGCAGAGCTGTCAGAAGTGTGGTGGCCTTGGCTTAAGGATGGGGTTTGTGCATTTTGGTCGGGCCGCTCTGAGGTCCAGTCCTTGTAGTGCAGCTTGTCTAGTTGGGCGTGGCCTGGGGCAGGCCAGTGTACACCAGCAAGAATGAATCCCTGTCTTTCAGCCTGGCACTGAGGGCTTTGTGACGCCTATAGGCTGGTTTTATCAGTATTGCCAGTATCATCTTCATGAATGTTTCATAAACCTTAGGAGGGACCCCCTTTATTGTCCTGAGAAGATCATGTAAGTGGTGGTTGTGTTCATACCGGTTTCTTGTAGCCCATCTGGAAGCACTCATTGGCAATTACGTGTCTCATAGGAGTAATAAATGAAGGAACAGATTGTTACTGATGAACAGTACATTTTGGTGGGACGTGGATATGATATGTGGGTATTAATTAGCCCAGAAGCTAGGCATGCAGTAAATTATTAGTAGTAATAACTGAAAATGTTTCAAAATGTGTGTGCCCTGGGGTAACAGATCAAGGTCTGAGCCTTTTCCCAGGATCTCTTAGTTGCCTTTAAAACCACCCAGATATGGCTTTCCTTGGGCTCCGAATCATTCCAGAAGCTCACCAGGTTCTGTGCTCTATCCAGAAAGTTATATTCATTGTGCTTTTATAGCATAGTGTGAGCGAGCACCATGCAGTTTCTTGTGAGCCTGATGGAAAGCTACTGGTTGGGGAGAGGGCCAGACAGCAGCAGCAGCTGCTCTTGGTAATTCTGGGATGTGTGATGGGCAAAACCCTTCCTTAGGAAGAGAAAGAAGTCTGGAAGGGCTAGGGCAGCCTGAAAGAGTCCGGCAAACAGACTGTCTGGTTTAGGTTCCCTGGGGGCCTTGGGTCTAAATGGGAGGAGAAGGCTCTGGGTGGGCCAGGAGAGCTCTGTCTACGTGCTGAGTGCCCCTAGAAGGTGCGGGGAGTGCTGTCGGAGCCATCCAAGCCATCCAAGCCATCCAAGCCATCCGGGGATCCGGCGCAGGCTGGGTTTGCAGCTGGCCGGCTGGTGAGCAGCCTTCTTGCCTGCAGATTGAAGTCAGCTAGCCTCCTGGTCTGCCTTGACATCTGAGTCCTGATGAGTGTGCGGATTCAGGATGCACCTGGGAGGGTAGCCCAAAGTCACTGAGGCGATGGAGCAGGGTCTGCAGTGCACCCTCACTGGGGCAGGGCCTTGCTTTTGAATAATCTACCAAAGTTTTATATTCATGCATTCATGTGGCAAATTTTCTATGTGCTATGTCTGGTGGTGGGGCAAGGGTACCACAGTGACCCTGGCAGGCAGCCTTTCCTGATTTCATGATATGGGAAATGTCATCACCTATATTAGTGTTAGAGAGGAGAGATATAGTGCTGTGAAGCAAAGGGCAGGGCACCCAATTTCCCAGGGATTTGTGACGGGCTCCCAAGAAGTGGGTTGTTTATTTGTTTTTTTTTTTTTAAGCTGAAATCTAAAGAAAGTAGTAGGGTTGAGCCAGGTTTGGAGGTGGAGCGAGGAGTCTCCCAGACAGGGACCTCGAAGTGGGTGGGCAGGCCCCTGTGGGGGAGGAGGGGAGCTGAGGGGCAGGTAAGGCAGGATCCACAGGGCCCTGTAGGTCACTCTTAACCTTGGGGGATCAGGCTGTTCAGCAGCAAGCTGTGGGCGTGGCCAGGGATGCTGGATCTTTGCTGCTGTGGAGTGTGGTCAGTAGATTGAACAGGGCGGAAGTCAGGAGGGAAGGGTGGGGCCCGGCCTCAGGTAGCGATTGTAAACGAGGAGCAAATTCCCTGGGAGGAGTGCTGGTCACTGTTGGTTCTAGGATGTTGTTTAATCTTTTTTTTTCTTTTTTTTTATTAATAATTTATTTTGTTATCATTAATCTACAATTACATGTGCAATATTATGGTTATTAAACTACCCCTTCATCAGGTCCCCCCCATCAAGATGTTGTTTAATCTTAATGAAGCCCCATTCTGCCATGTGTGGCCTCTACTGTGATGGTGGCCTGGCTGTCCATCCAGTGTTGGGAGAGCCTGAAAGCTGTCATGCACTGGGGTCCTCCTTGTGAGCAGCTGCCCCTTCCTGCCCCTTTGCCCTTCTGCTCTTTCTGTGCTGCCTTACGGAAGGCTAGAACGCGCGTGTGTGTGTGTGTGTGTGCGCGTGCGTGTGTGCGTGCGTGTGCGCGCGCGCGCCTGGGATGTCTGCCCTGCAGTGCTCCTCTAACTGGGCCTCTCTCCCTGGTCAGGAGCAGCTGTACAAGATGCAGCACTGGCAGCCCGTGTACCCTCCGCCTTCCCACCCGCAGCGCACCTTCTACCCGCATCATCCCCAGATGCTGGGCTTCGATCCCAGGTGGATGATGATGCCTTCCTACATGGACCCACGAATCACACCCACTCGGACCCCAGTGGATTTCTACCCCTCAGCCCTACATCCCTCCGGTAAGCATGGTGGTCTAGTGGGCCATTCCAGTAGCAACAGGATACTGTGGCATTTAGGGTGTTGCCTCAGGAGTTAGACAGACCCACCTGGATTTCAGTCTGGCCTCTTTGGCAAGTCATACAACCAGTCTGAGTTTAACCTCCTTGCTTGCAAAGTGAGGGTATGATTGTGTACTGTCACAGAGTGTTGTGGGAAGAGTCCTTAAGCTCATGCATTGTGAATTGCTTTAATTGACTTTTAGGTCTCTGCTATGTCATTTTGTCCCTTCCTATTCTTGATGTTCTTTGTGTATTCACTATTGTTTCCTTGGCTAGTCTTTCCCACGGTTTATCTTAATGCCATTTTCAAAAAACAGCTTTTGGGTTTTTTAATTCCTCTGTTTGATTTTAATTTCATTAGTTTCTGCTTTTTTTCTCATTATTCCTTAGAAATTATTCCATTCTCTTCCTAATTGTTTTTGGATGCTTAGTTCATTAATTTTTGACTTTCCTGGTAAAAGTATTTAAGTACCACCTGACCTATAAGCTCCTATGAATTGGAGTTTCAAGATAATAACATTTTCATTATTGTATTGTTCTAAACGTTAGTCTGCTTTTGATTTGTTATGTATTCTGATTGATGATTTTTAATGGTATGTTGTAAATTTTCCAAATATTTATAGTTTTAAGATTATGGTGTTAATTTCTAATGTGGTAAGATAATACTGTCTGTATGATATAGGTCAGGGGTCAGCAAACTTTCTGTAAATGCCAGATAGTAAATATTTCAGGCTTTGAGCAGCCACTTAGTTTTGCTATTATAGAACAAAACAACCGCAGACAATAGGAGGTGAATGAGTGTGGTCACTGTTCGATAAAACTTTATTTTTAAAAACGGGGCTAGTTGAATTTCACTTAAGGGCTGGAATGTGCCCACCAACCCGGATCTTGATTGTTCAACATTTGTTGAGATTTCCTGTTAGAATATAATGCGGTCTTTGTCGTCATCTTCTTTTTTTTTTTTTAACATTGTTTGCTTTAAAGAATTTGTATTCTCCAATTGGATGTGGTCCATTAAATTGAACTTGCTAATTGTACCATTTGATTATATCATTACAATTTTTATCCCTCTGATGAATCACTGGGAGGTGTGTTAAAGTCTCCCACAAGACTATGGACTTGTCATATCTTGTAAGCTTGTCAGTTTTTGCTTCATCTATCTGGAAGCATGCAGGTTGGGAATTACTACATCTTGTTTTTTATTATCATAGAGCACTCTTGTTATCGTTAATTTTGCTTTCTGTCTGTAATATCTACTTTGGTATTAATATCACCATTCCAATTCTCTTTTGAGTAATATTTATGTGGTATCCTTTTTTCCCCCCAACTTTTTACTGTTAGCCTCTCTCAACCCTTTTTGGGGGGCATATGCCTATCTTTGTACATATGTACAAAATGTGTACGGTTTTACCCACTCTGAAAATCTGTGACTGTAATTGCCAAAGTTGGTCCCTTTAGATTTATTGGGATTATTATATTCAGATTTTCTACTTTCCTATTATGCTTTCTGTTTATCCCTCTTGTCTGTCCTTTTCTTTTTCTTTATTCCTTTTGTCAGTCAAGTTTCCCATTCTTTCTGTTTGTTTTCCTCCTATATTGTCTACCCACTTTGTTTGTGGTTACATTAAATTCTAACACACACCATCAACTCAGCAAAGAGTAGTCACGTCTTTACCCTTAACCCAAGCTCTCATTGCCTCTCAGCCTTGTTATTTTTGCCTGAAATTTTAGTTTTTGTTCTTATGCCCACCAAATTAGTCATCATTATTTTTGTTGTTTGGCCCAGTCTGTGTGTGTGCAGATTTGCCTGTATATTTACTAGTTCCTTTGCTGCACTTTCCTCCTTGCGTCTTTTTCCTTCCATCCAGATCCATGAAGTACATTCTGCCGAGTTCTTCAGGAAAGTTTCTGGCAGTAGCTTTTCTTTGCCTGAAAAAAAATATGTCACCCTTCCTCCTGAACCATGGTATAGCCGGGTGTAGAATTCTTAAGTTGGCAGTTACTTTCTTTCCTTCAGTCTTGGGAGGATCATATTCCATTTTCTTCTGGCTCCTGTTGCTGCTGAAAGTCTGATTCATGTCTGGGTGATCTACTCAGATTTGTCTCTGTTTTTAAGATTGTATTGTCTTTGGTCTCCTGCGTTTGTCTCTGTGTGTTGTGGCCAGGTGTGTATCCATATCCTTACTTAATTCTGCTTTGAACTCATGGTGCTTGAATCTAAGGATCTAAGATCTTGAATCTAAGTCTTTTATCACTTCTGGAAAATTCTCTTCTGATAATCACTTCGAATATTGCCTTTTTTCCCCCCTCATTCTTTGTATCCTTTCTTCCTAGGACTCCTACATAGATTATTTTGTACCTTCTCTATCTCTTAATTATATAAGAGAGGTTATATTTGTGGTGCCTTCTGGGAAAATGTCTCAGAACTATTTTCAGTTAGTTCTCACTCCAGCTATGTCTAATCTTTTATTTTTCTTTTACTGTTCAGTGAGGTTTTAATTTCAGTGACTGTTTTTATTGCTAGAATTTTTTCCCTCAAATCTATTATTTTTTCTTGGGTCTTATATTTTGTCTTAAGTTTTTCATTCCTTTTGTGCTTTTAATCATTTAAAACATTAATTTTCTATTGTATAACAGATTATTCTGTTATCTGAAGTTCTTGAGGAAGTATGTAATCCTGGAAATGTGCCGTGGACTCAGTCAGGGTAAATTTCTTTCCCACACATTATGGTAATTTTGGATTGCAAGTTCATTTTCAACAGAGCATTATCTATTGTGGGCATCCAGTATGGCTTGTGTTGAGAGTATATCCCTCCAGAATGGTTTTATGTTTCCTTCTGCTGGCCTAGAACCACCTTTTATTTTAGCTGGGGAAGTTTCTGGACCACTGTGGATGTATACATCTGAACTCTGCCTTCCCCAATCTTGTATAAGGCTGGCATACATGGCTGTGAATTCCTAGCTGGGGACTGTTTTTTCCCTACCCTGGTCCAAGTCAATATACAAACTTAGTCATTGCCCTTAACTAAAGAGCATATATTTTTCTAATCCATCTTTTAATTGAGGGCATAGCCCTTTGAGGGTCTTTTTTCTAAGCAGCATCTCAGTTGCAACTCTGCCTAGTGCAGAAAAGCCCATCACCTGTTCTCTGAGGGTGAGGAAGACTAAGCCCCCAGGTTACTAAGACCGGCAGATGCATCACCCTGCTCCCCTTCGGATGCACCTGTTAGTGGCTCCGGCCCATAGCTGTGGTTTCCGCTCCCTGGGGGTTTGTTTCCTTTTTTTCTTGGGAACACAGCTCTGTAAGTGAAATGTTTGATATATTCTGTTGAGCGTTTGTGTGGCAGAGATGGTTTGTGGTGGGGGTTTCAGGTAATAAGGGCTGCCATGTTGCTAAAGTAAGTCAGTGTATAGTGTTGAGCAGTTGAGCATGCCTCATAATCAGTACTTATTTATTTATTTATTTTGGTATCATTAATATACAATTACATGAGCAACATTGTGGTTAACTAGATTCCCCCCATTATCAAGTTATAATCAGTACTTATTAAATGTCATGTAATTGTAGTGTTCCGGAGAGGTTCCCCACCACCTTTTGACACAAACTAACTTTGCATTGGTGTCATATATTGGTAGCATAAGAACAAAACACTCCATAACTAAAAAAAAAAAAAAAAGCTTAAAACCACTGGCCTAATGCAGAACCATTTTCCCGGCCAGATTATCTCAGCTTAAAAATGGGCACAATAAAATGTTTGGCTCCTAATAAGCTTTGTGAAGAAAGCATATGAAAAATCAGATTTTTTTTCCATCTGTACCAACCAAAAAAAGAAGCCCTAGCGGGGGTGTGGTTTCCACACCTAGTTGATATCGGGCAAGACTGGGATGTAATCCTTGTCCTAGTCTCCTTGGGCCAGTTAACAGGTGACTGTCATTTATGTGCCCACCCCCCCCATTTCCCATACAAAGATGTGGGGTGTTGGTGTCAGTCTTAGGGTTAGGAATAAGAGGAAGTAAAGCCAGAATCCCATTCGGAAACCTTTTGCACAATTTTGAAGCAGGTCATACTAGCTCACTGTTCCGTGAGGGCCCCTGGTGCATAGCCAGTCTTCCTTGTGTCTGTGCAGAAACCCTTTGGGTATCTGCTTGCTTAGTCGTGTTGCTGACAGCTTGGCTGCTCTGGTGGCACTGATGAGCTCTCCGGCCTGTTAGTCCCAGTTTCCATTTGCTGATGTTATGTGCCCTTCAACCCAGGGTTCTTAATCTGGCAACTAGGACTGGACCTCACAGGCCCTCAAAACAGGTTATGTAACATCTCAGACCACATGCCTGCCTTCAGAGGTTCTGCGGTCAGAAAAGCTGAAGAGCCCAGTGATGTCAAGCAGGTGGGGTACTGTGCCCACATGGTGGTCAGGGGTAACTGTTGTCTCCTTTGAGCCTTTGGTTGATCTGAGATGCGAGCACGGCTTTCTGAGCGAGATGACACAGACTAGTTCTTGACCTTCTTCAGGACTGATGAAACCCGTGATGCCCCCAGAGACCCTTGGTGGGGCCAGCTGCCGCCCTGAGGATCAGAACCGCGTGCCCCCACTGCAAGAAAGAAAGGTGACCACCATCGACCCCACCCCCATGTGGAGCCCAGAGGGCTACATGGCATTGCAGAGCAAGGGCTACTCGCTGCCCCACCCAAAATCAGATGACACTTTGGCCGTGGACATGCATGTCAGGTGAGATGAAACTTGATCCTGCTGATCTGCAGCTGAGGAAGACACTCCAGGTCCTAATGGAGAGGGGCTTTGGGAAGAGACACTCCCCAGGGAACACTGCCCGTGGGCACCGTGGAAGGGAATGCCAGTGCCCCGGGAGGGCAAGTGTGCTCAGGGTTCCTGGAGTGCTTTTGTGTGAGAGGCGCTGATCTGATGGCAGGACTGAAGGCTGGGGAGAAGTCCTGGGGTCAGAGGCAAATCTCACAGAACCTTGGGCAGAGGGCAAGGGGCGGGGGGGCCCTGCAGAGCAGATGGGGTCCAGCACACAGGTCATGGCTCCTTCCTGTGAAGTAAAGCAAGCTGGCCCTGCCGGCCCAGTGCCCCAGACTCTTCATGGACTTCCAGGCTCCAGCTTGTTTTCTGAACCAGAGGATCCCCAGCTGCTCTCTGTCGCCAGTGTGGCGCACTGAGTCCACCAGCAGCCACTGCGTTCTCCACTCTCTGGACTCCAGGGGCCACCCACCAATCCATGGCCCAGCAGCTCTGAGACGTGTTTAAAGATAGAGCGAATGTTGGTGCTTATGTTTTTTTCTTTAAAAAAATATTTTTTCTTTTTAAAACTAAGCTCTGTGTTCAGCATGGAAACCAGGAACCAGGCTCCAATCACATTGACTGATTTTTCTGGTTCCTTTTCAGGAATGAAAGCTCTTGCTCTGCCTCACCCGGAAGGTCAGGGGGCGTAAGTGCCCAGCGCGATCTCCTTGAGGAGAGAGGGGAGGAATACTTGAGTGCTTTTGACAAGAAGGCCCAAGCAGACTTTGACAGCTGTGTCTCTTCTCAAAGAATAGGCCAGGAGCTCTTGCTTTCACCCCAAGAAAATACCCAGGAAGCAGGTGATCCTGGGGGTCACAGCCCAAACCTCAGGTGCCCCCCACTGGAGCCTGGCTTTGCCCCAGCTGAGAAAAAGCCAGAGTATAGTACTTGGGACATTAGCCACCAGCCAAAGGCCACCGGTGCAGCCAGCAGTGTTGAGAAGGAGGCCCCCCAGGAGGAGCCACCCTTTAGCACCTCCTCCTGGGAGAAGGCAGGGAGCCCCAACAAAGAGCCCCCACTGGAGCCTGAGTGGACCTCCGAACCCCGGAGCTCTGGCAGCCAGCTCCAGGAGCCTACCAGCAGGACCCGAAGGTCAGGACCCATCAAGAAACCTGTCCTAAAAGCCCTCAAGGTAGAAGACAAGGAGAAGGAGCTGGGGAGGATGAAGCAGGACTTGGGGGTGGGGAGTTCCCGCCCAGCCAAGGAGAAGGGGCTGCCTCGTAAGGTAGAGAAAGATGAAGATGAGGAGAATGACCCCGCACTGGCCAGTCCATCCCCTTCCGCCTTGGAGGGCCAGGGCTCTACCCGTGTGAGTTTGGGCCATGAGGCCAGCAAGTCTGAAGAGGACGAGAAGCCCAACAGGGCCTGGGAAGCCAGGCCCTCCCGGGAGTCCAGCGACACTGCCCCGACGAGGAGGAATAACTGGATCTTCATTGATGAGGAGCAAGCCTTTGGGGGCAGAGGGCAGGCCCGGAGCCGCGGCCGTGGCTTCAGAGAATTCACCTTCCGTGGCCGGCCTGCCAGCAGCAGCGTCTGTGGGGGGGCGGTCTTTGGGGTGCGGGGCATCTATAGCGGTAGCAGCCAGAGGAGCGGCCGAGGCCGTGGCCTGCGGGAGTTCAGTCAGCCGGACGAGTTCCCCAGGGCCAAGCCCCGCCGGAGGATTGCCAGCGAGACCCACAGCGAGGGCTCCGAGTACGAGGAGCTGCCCAAGCGACGTCGGCAGAGGGGCTCAGAGAATGGGAACGAAGGCTTGCTCCTGGAACGGGAGGAGAGTGGCTTGAGGAAAGGTGACTTCAGAGATTCCTGGCGTTCTAACAAGATGTACTCTGAGGACCACAGTGGTTTGGACACGAAGAACCGGGGCCCTCGGGCCTTTGGGCGAGCCCTCCCTCCCCGGCTGAGCAATTGTGGGTATGGGCGGAGAACCTTTGTGTCCAAAGAGTCAGCCCACTGGCAGAGTAAGAGTCTGGGTGCCTCCTGGCAGGAATACAGCCCTCCTGACACGTGTGGGCCCCGGCGACCCACAGACGGAGACTATGTCCCAGAGGCCTACAGACATTCTGACTCATTTGGCGCCAGGGGCTTTGAGGACAGCCGCCTGGAAGACAAGAGGTCCTTCTTCCAAGATGACCATGTGGCAGATTGTGAAAATGTGGAGAACCGGCCCTTCAGGAGAAGGCGCCCCCCACGTCAAGACAAGCCCCCTCGCTTCAGGCGCCTCAGGCAGGAGCGTGAGTCCCTGGGCCTGTGGGGGCCTGAGGAGGAGCCCCACCTGCTGCCAGGTCAGTGGCCCAGCAGGTCCAAACTCTGTCCTGGGGACAAGAGTGGCGCTGTGGGCCGCAGGTCCCCTGAGCTCGCATACCAGAACTCCTCTGACCATGCCAATGAAGAGTGGGAGACAGCCTCTGAGAGCAGTGACTTCAGCGAGAGGCGGGAGCGGCGGGAAGGCCACGTGGCCGACCCTGACTCCCAGGTGGACGGCGGCTTGCCTGGGGCCAGTTTGGGCGAGAAGAAGGAGCTGGCCAAGAGAAGCTTCTCCAGTCAGAGACCCCTGGTTGACAGACAGAGCCGAAAGCTGGAGCCGGGAGGGTTTGGGGAGAAGTCTGTTAGGCCAGGTGGTGGTGAATCTTCTCCCCGTTATGACAGCCAACAGAATGGGACGCCTTTGAAAGCCACAAGGTAACACAAAAACAAAATCCCAGGTTCTTTTTTTGTTGCTGTTCTGTTGTTAAGCCAGTTTTTTAAGCAGCACGCCATGCATGCATGTCCTACCATGTGTCAGGTGCCCTCAACTCTCTCCCTCTCGTGCTCCAGAAGGGCCACGGCCCACCAAGGCCGTTGTGTGTGAGCATCTCCATCACTTGCTCTTGCACTGCTTGTCTGCTTCTCTTGTGGCGTTGTGTTTTTTGTTGTGCCTTGAAACCAAAATTAGAGTCCTTACCGCAGTGGTCCTCCTGTGGTGGCTGCTGGCATCTTTCCCAGGAGTTTAGCCTCCATGTGTGTTCTTGGGAGTCCCACCAAGGGGCTGCTGCAGCAAGAGGGCATTACCTGTGCAGGGCACTGGTGGGCCCCAGTCAGGCCACCAGATCCCCCTGCTCCAGGGCTGCTGCCAGACCACATCCTGATGGGGCATTGCTGGCTTCCGGCCCCGCAGAGATGGTTCCTCCCTGACCGGCTCCTCTTCTGTTCAGTGAGGAGACGCAACACTGCCCAGGGATTGCCACTGTGCGTGGTAGGAGCTGGGCAGAAGTATAGGGGACTGGGCTGCCTGATGCCCAGCGAGCATCTTGACCGCAGTGAGAGGCTTTGAGGTGGGTGGTCTGTGCTCAGTGTCAGCTCACTGACCGCAGGCTGCTCTGGAGCCAAAGAGGGGCTCATGCAGCCAGCCTTCCTGATCTCGCAGACTGCACGGCAGCATGCGCAGAAAGACTGCTGCCACCTCCCAGCCTCAAAATCCAGGGCACAGAAACCTGTGGTGTAACTAAGCCATACCCCAAAGAAGGAGCCACATGACGGTTTGGGATGTCAGTTTAGCCTAGCTTTCCAGGCCCCAGGTTGCCGAGACTTGGCTTTGCTTTTGATTTTTGCCCAAGAGCCCAAGGCCTGGCTTCGTGCTGGGGCTCTGTTTTAAGCTTCCCTGCTCTGTTCTCTCCTTGCTGTGGCCCTGCAAGTGTGTCACACCGTGGGAAAGAACAGAAGTACTGAGCCCTTGGAAAGGGGCCAGGGAAAGGGCTATTCCCCTGGGAGAGGCAGAGCTCTGCCGTGGTGTTGGGCTGGGGGTGGCCTTCCACGTGGGCTTGCACGTGATGCACTGCTGCTGGTGTGCAGCTCCTGCTGAGGGACAGGTGTAGTGGGGGGGACATGGGCACGTGTCAGGGCCCTGTGTGAGTGTGCGTGCGTGCTGTATGTGTGCAGTCTCCTTATGCCTCCCGGCCTTGGGTCGCTTCTGAGCTAACAAGTCCTCCTTCCTTCCTTCATAGGGCCCCAGATGAGGTCTTGCCTGGAAGTCTGGGCTGCAGCAGTGGGAGCAGCCACTATAGCCTGGAGCGGGCAGCCCATGCTACCTCCGACATTCCAGAGACCACCTGTGAGAAGGCAGAGGAGGCCAAGCTGGCTGCTCAGAGGGCAGGCGATCAGGGAGAGGCCATGACGCAGTTTGACCTCAGCTATGGAAGTGAGTCTGTTGCCTCACATCTTCAGGGGGAGGAAGGGCCCAGGTCAAACCCAGGGCCACAGCAGCCTCCACACATTGCTGTTCCCTTTTCAATGAGTGTCTTCGCCCTAAGGTTAAGTCTGATGCCACAGTGCTGAGCAGAACAGATATGATTCCTGCCCTCATGTTGCTCACAGCCTTGCTGAACCCCCACAACAGCCCTATAGTGTCCCAGTTTTAAAAGGAAGGAACCCGAGGCCCAGAGAGGTTGAGAGGTTTGTCCAAGGCCAACACAGCTGGCTAGGAGCAGAGCTGGGACTTAAGCACATCTGTCTCCCAAGACTGTTTTCTTAACTGTAGCACTACCCAGCCTCTTTGGTCTGATGTGAGAGCACTGGAGGGGGGCATGAATTGGGTAGAAATCGCAGCCAGATTTCCATACACCCTGGTGAGTGATCCTCAGCTCCTCCGAGGTATCAAGCCAGGGATAGCCTGGCCTTCAGAGTGAGCCCTTCCTTAGAAAGCAGGTGCCTGAGGGGTTGGGTTATTCTTGGTTGGCTTCTGATGTAAGGAAACACTGTTCCTTCTTGTGAAATCTCGGTTCAGGTGCCATCGTTGAAAATTGCGGGTCCAGCCCTGGGGAGGAGAGTGAGGTGGGTTCTGTGGTGGGTGAAGGTTTCATTGAAGTCCTGACCAAAAAGCAGCGCCGCCTGCTGGAGGAAGAAAGGAGGAAGAAGGAGCAAGCTGTGCAGGTACGGGTCGTGGGTCGCGGCAGGCTGACGCAGAGAAACCCGGAGCCAGAGAGACTAGAGGTTTCTGAGTTAAGTCCAAGAGAGACGAGAGGAAGAAAGGGGTATTTATTAACCATTCTCTGTCTACCAAACACTCACTGTCCCTGTGTCCTGTGGGCAGAGACGGTGCTACCCTTGTTCTTAAAGATGGTGACAACAGCAGAAATGTGGCTGACGGTGCAGACGCCCATCAGCCCTCTAGTCCATCCTCCTTCCGCTGAGACTCGTCCCCCTGGGAGTAACGAGGGTTGGGGTCCCAACACTCAGACAGAGTCAGAGCCGAACCCTGCATACGTGCCTTGTTAGAGGTGGTCAGACCCAGTCTGTTGGCTCGTCAGCTCTTCCTGGGTGCTTTAGCCAGCATTGTGGTGGGCTGGCGTTGGAGCATTCTAGCATCTGGGGCCCTCTTGGGATGTGGGGTTTTGGTGTCTGGGATGCTCAAATGTGTCATTGTTCATTCCTAACAGCAGGCTGTCCTATATTCTTTTTCTCTCTCTAGGTGCCTGTCAAAAGTCGGGGTCTTTCCTCCCGTATACCTCCTCGGTTTGCTAAAAAGCAAAACAGCTTGTGCCTGGAGCAAGGTGATGTGACTGTGCCTGGCAGTAGCCTGGGCACCGAGATCTGGGAGAGCAGCAGCCAGGGTAAGGGTTTGGTGTGGGGCTTACTGCTTGGCCCATAGCCGTCTCCCAGACCCAGGGTCTCTTCTTCAGGAGCATCCTACCGTAGGGGCCCTGATGATAGAGGGACCATTATCTGCTTCTTAGCTCTCTTGACTGAGCCCAGGGTGTTAGACACTGTCTCCATACTACTTGGTGCTATAGCTCCTGAAAAGATTTTAACTTTTCCCTGCCCAGATTTGGTGGAAGAGCAGAGCATTCCATATGTTCCATCCCCCTAAGGCCCCTCAAGGAGTTGGCTTGACGCTTTGTCCACATTAGTTACTGTTTTTTCTTCCCTTGTGGAAGAGCCACAGATGGTGCCTGGGTACAGGAACAGGTCTGGAAGCTTTCCTGTCTGGGCTGGGTACCCTTTTCTAACCCAGGAGGAACGTTCTGTCTGCTCCTCCCTAAACATTCTTTTAGACGGACTTGTAACCAGAGTACAGTGGATTTTACTTTTTGGAAAATTTGTTGCCTTGAATCCTTTGTAAAGAAAATTTAAAATCTGATGCTATTTTTCTGTTAACTTTTCCTTTTAAAATACAAAACCATTTTAATTGATCAGATTTTTGAAATCCTAATTGGGGCAGGGCCCTGCAGGGTACACAGATGAGTAAAACAAGGACTGCCAGCTTTTAGAAACAGTTGGCTGAAGGGAGAGCTTCTCCACAGCAGAGGTAGCAAGACCTCTAAATGATGTGAACGAAAAGTTACTGGTATGTTTATGAGGGCATGTAACTGATGGAATGGTGAGAAACATGGTTATTGAAATCTGTCTGAGGGTGTTGGAAGGTCAGGTCAAGCTATCAGACCAGTGTCTATGCGTCAGATCTGCTCACGTGCATGTTGTTTACAGGGCAGGTAGGGGGACCTGGGTGTGTAAGCTGTACTTAGGTTTGCATTTCCAGCCTGGGTGTTGCTCTCAGATGCCCCAACTCTGTCTTCCTCCCTCTGGCAGCCCTTCCCATTCAGGCCTCGGCCAGCGACTCCTGGACCAAAGCTGCCACTGCCTTCAGCAGCACCGAGTCTGGCTCTGCTGAGGTAAGTGGCCATGTGCTGCTTGGCTGCTGAGTGTGTGCGCACACTGTCCACGTGGCCAGCTTGTCCTGGTGACCTGCCTGAGCTCTCCCAGGGCTGCAGTGGTTGAGCTGTGAACAGAAGCCGTTTCCGTGGGCCCTGGCTTGTTGCTGGTCCTCCTGCTCAGTGAGGTTTTTGGTCTGTGTGAGGTGCCTATGTGAGAGGGCAGAAGGGAGGGGATTCCCAGGGATTCCTCCCCATTGGGGGAGGGAGCACTGAGGGCCTCTCCTTGAGACGATCACGTGCAGGAGTTAGGCAGCCCTGGTCCAGAGCTCGCTGCATCTCTCGTGATCATGGGCTTGGGCAGGTTGGCGTGTTTTTCATCTGGGGCACCGCGCTTGGTCTCGCTGGTTGGAGGTCACATTTTGGAGTTTGGGGGTCAGGACTCTAACCCATTTTGTGCCTCGCACAGCAGGGTTTTAAGAGCAGCCAGGGAGACAGTGGCGTTGACTTGAGCGCTGAGTCTCGTGAGTCATCTGCGACCTCCTCGCAGCGCAGCTCGCCCTACGGCGCTCTGAAGCCAGAGGAGATGAGTGGTCCCAGCCTGGAGCCCAAGGCTGACAGCCGCAAGGAGCAGGCTCAGAAACAGTCTGAGCAAAAGGTAACCTGGGAGTCCTGTTCCTGGGGGCCAGGTCCTAGGCAGGGGGCTCTTTTTTGTCCTTTTCCCTGATTGCTAGGGGCTTAGAAGCTAGAGCTGGGCTCCTTCCCAGTCTGTGTTTCTCAGCCTCTGCTTTCTCATCAAGGATTCAGAACAAGGCTCAGGACAGAGCAAGGAGCACAGACCGGGACCCATTGGCAATGAGCGTTCTCTGAAAAACAGAAAGGGCTCGGAGGGGACCGAACGGCTGCCAGGGGCTGTGGTCCCGCCTGTTAACGGGGTAGAGATTCACGTGGACTCTGTGCTGCCGGTACCACCTATCGAGTTCGGAGTCAATCCAAAAGTGAGGCTTTGATCCCCACCTTTTTTTTTTTTTTTTTGGTATTTGGAGAGGAAGGGCAGGGGCCTTAGATGGGGCCATCTCCTAGAAAGAGCCAGGAGATGGGGGCTGAGCAATATTCCAGGGGAGTGTGTTGGCGTGTGGTCATGGACGGGACGTGCTTCTGGCCGCCTTTTAGATTTCTCCACTGACACCAGCCAGGTTCTCAGGCTGAGCAGGCGGGTGATCTTCACTGTCTCTGACAGGTTAGGCACTGGGCATAAGCAGAGCACAGGGAGAGAGGATAGGGCGAACATTCTTTCTCGGGTGCCGTTGGGAACCATCTGGCCATTTTGTTCATACAGTAAATGCTGCTTAGTGGATTCTTTGAGTTGCTGAGACTGTGGATCAAAGTAGTGTGAGCCTCTGCCCAGAGGTGAATCAGGATGCTTTCAGTGGGCTCTGTTCCCTTTTTTCAGGACTCTGATTTCAGCTTGCCATCTGGTTCTGCCTCTGGTCCTGCAGGGAATCCAGTTGTCAAACTTCAGGATGCATTGGCCAGTAACGTAAGTCTGCACTCCCACCTTCAGCTCTCTTATCCCATCTGCCGGCAGACCCTGGTGTTCAGAGAGCCCTGTGTGGCGCTGAGGCCAGAGAAGGTGGACCAACACCAGCTTTGGGGGAGGCAGATCTGAGTTTGAGCTGTGGCTGTGTCTCTATCACATGTACTCAGCCAAGTTGCCTAAATGTTCCAAGCCCTGGTTTTGTGACCTTAAAATGGGATATTTTAGGGATATTCCTAGGGTCTGGTGTACCTGGCATTCTTTGATTCTACAATCTTCCAAGTCCTGAGGTATGTTTGATAATACTGCATGAAGCAGGTTTCTTCACTGTGAGACTTATCGGATCCCTGTGATGTGCAGAGTGATAGATGCTGGTGTCTGTGAGAGGAGGGTCTAGCAGTTGCATTTCTGGACATACATTACCAGGGACCTTGTTTTTGCAGTTTTGGGGTGGCGCTGAGACAGGACCTGGGTATCTCCAAGCTAGGGAGGGTACCTGTGTGCTGGGAGCCAGTAATCTTTATGTGGCCGAGACAGGATGACCTGGCTGGAGTCCTCCATGGGGTGCATGGGGGTGCTCCACAGACTTGTTTCTGAGGTCTTGACGAAGGCGGCTACTTGGAGGAGATAAACTGTGATCTGTGCTGACAGTTGCTTCATCCTGATGGTCTCAAGTACATGCGGCTAAACCTGATGGTGCATTTTGACATTTGATGTGCCATATGGTTTCCTCTGACACCCGTCATATTCCATGGTTTCATTTCCTATTCCAGGCTGGGTTAACACAGAGCATTCCCATCCTCCGGCGCGACCATCACATCCAGAGAGCCATCGGCCTCTCCCAAATGTCATTCCCCACTGCCGACCTCACTCTGAAGGTAATGCCAGCCCTGAGCTAGGCGCGAGCCACGTGGGTGCCTTAGCTTGTGAAGAGGTGGGAGTGAGTAGCCCCACGCTGCCCACTGCCTCCCTGGTAGTAATTTTCATCCCTCCCCTCACTTGAAGATGGAGTCTGCACGCAAGGCTTGGGAAAACTCACCCAGTTTGCCAGAGCAGAGCTCTCCTGGAGGCACCGGCTCAGGCATCCAGCCCCCATCCTCTGTGGGAGCCTCCAGCGGAGTCAACTACAGCTCTTTCGGTGGGGTTTCCATGCCACCCATGCCCGTGGCTTCTGTAGCACCTTCTGCTTCTCTTCCAGGTATCTCATCCCCTACCCTGGCAGCTCGGGAGCCTTCTCCATTCACTTTCAAGGGAAACCTTGGATTGACAGTCCTGAGCACCGCAACACCCCCTACCTTGACTTAAGGGGTGTGTAGAAGTCAGGGTGTGTGTCTCGGCTGCGTGGTCCTAGTTTCCCACATTCCACAGATAGCCTGTGTTGCCTTGGCCTAAGCAGCTCAGTGCTTTTAGCTGCTGATCCCTCCTCTGTAAAATAAGAGCGGGTTGGGGAAATGGGGGAATGATGTTGTTGTACCTGGAAAATGCTCTGTATCAATCGAGGCCTCAATAAGTGGTAGCTGTTTTTATTGTTGTGTTGTTTCCCCAAGGGAGAATGTGGGCATTTTGAGGGCCCAGGTGCCACAGTCTCAGTGATGCAATTCCAATAGATCCTTCTGACCCTCCACTGTGGACTCAATAGCAGGGAGATGAAGAGGAAAGTGACTGAGAGACCAAGGCAGCCCTCAATTGCAGTGAAGCCCCTCCTGAGTGTGGGGCAGTGGGAGAATGGTTAGGTGGGAAGGGTAGACTGGAGTCTGCCCCCTCCTTCTGGACCCTGGTACTGCCGCCTCCCCAGGTTTCCTGTGGGGTGCATTGGGTCTGTGTCACAAGTGGTGTGGTGCTGCGAGCACAGGGCCGGGAGTAGTAGTCTGAACCAGCTCTATGCACACTGCCTCTCTCCTGCCCATTCCCCAGGAAGGTGACATTCAGTAACAGTGAGACGTAATCCTGTTGTACCTCCTCTCGGATTCTGTTCCCAGGCAACCACCTGCCGCCTCTGTATCTGGATGGCCATGTGTTTGCAAGTCAGCCCCGGCTGGTTCCTCAAACGATACCTCAGCAGCAGAGTTACCAACAGGTGACAACAGCAAGCCAGGTGGCCTGGTGGGGGATGGGGGCTGTGGCACACGACATACTCTTCATTTATTTATTCATTTTCTGTATCCCTCACATGTAATGCCCAGCACCTGGCACACCATGGCAGCCAGTAAATGTTTATTGAACAAATACATGAGAGAGAAGGAAAAGGATTGGCACTCAGTATTTCAGATTGTACTTAGTTTCCCTTTCTCAGACTTCTCCTCTCTGTATCTTAGCTGGGGAATTAGCTGTAATGAATTCTCTTTGGTGATCAGGTATCCTTCTGATGAAGAGAAGAAAGGCCTAGACTCCAGGCATGGATGCAGTAGAAAGAGGTAGTTTTAGAAGTGAGCAGGTGTTTTTTTCACAAGATTGGCATATTTTCATGCTGTAAGGGGATGATTTCTGCAAGTCTTCCCCTTCTGAAGTTGGTGTAGATGGCCCATCCCCTGCAGCCAGAGTGCCTGCAGACCAGGACTGTGAGGCTCTGGCAGGGGCACTGTTTGAAGTCCAGATTCAGGACAGAGGACTTGGCCTGTCCTGACCTCTTTTTAAAACATGCTCTTAAACATAATATTGTTCCATTTTGCAAGAGTTTGGTTTCCATGTAACTGGATTACACTGTACATGTTCTCCTTCATGTGCGTTTTCCATTTGCCATTATGTTTACGAAACCCCCTTTGTGGATAAGTGTAGCTAGGATTCATTCTTGTGCTGTACTGAACCCAGTATAGGACTACCCCATGGTTTGGGATTGCTGCAGTGTTTTGCTTTTTCCCAAGAGCAGGGGAAACACAGGAAGGAACATGCTCAAATTCACATTTTGTGTGGTGTTCCAGCTGCCACGTGGAGAGGGGCTAGGGAGTTGGGAGGTGGAGAACCAGTGAGGAGGGTACTACACTTACCTGCCGGGGGTCCCTTCCGCAGGCTGCTGCTGCCCAGCAGATCCCCATCTCTCTTCACACGTCTCTGCAGGCTCAAGCCCAGCTGGGACTGAGGGGTGGCCTCCCTGTCTCCCAGTCTCAGGAGATCTTCAGCTCTTTACAGCCCTTCAGGTGAGATGCAGGGTCTAAGGGGGCTGGCAGCTCACATCTAGGGAGTCATGCCACTGTGGCCTGTAGGTTTGTTCTTCGTTCTACTGTTGCTCTGGGCTTCTGTTTCGGGGTAGGTTGGGAGTATGGTGAACCGTCACTTTGCAATTCCTTAATATCGTGCTGTAGGAGAGGCCATGCGCCTGACCTGCACGTCCCATGTCATCCGGCCCCTCCCTGACCCTTCCTCCCACCTCCCCCGACTTTTGGCCTGCTCTTGCAGTGTGTCTGATGTCCTGTGCCTTTGGCATCGCCTTGCACAGCCTGAATGTGTCCATTTAGTTAATCCACTGTTGTGTGAACTGTGCGTTCCCAGACTAGCAGCAGCAGCCCCACGTAGGAGCTTGTCATAAATGCAAATTCTTGGGCCCATCCCAGACCTTTGAGTCAGGAGCTCTGGGGTCTGGGCCAGCAGTCTGTTCTGGTAAGCCTCTGGGACATTCTGGTGCACGCCTGTACATGTGATCACTGGTGTACTCACACCCCTGACCCCAACCATCTGTCTGGCTTTTACAGATCGCAGGTGTACATGCACCCCAGCCTGTCGCCGCCCAGCACTATGATTCTCTCTGGAGGCACAGCCTTGAAGCCTCCGTATTCGGCGTTCCCAGGAATGCAGCCCTTAGAGATGGTGAAGCCCCAGTCCGGCTCACCCTACCAGCCCATGAGTGGAAACCAAGCCCTCGTCTACGAGGGTCAGCTCAGCCAGGCTGCCAGTCTGGGCGCCTCCCAGTTGTTGGACTCACAGCTCCCACAGGTCAGGAATGCAGTCACTCCTATCCCAAAACACTAGGTCTCGTTCCTTCATGCCTGTTTGTCCCTTTCATTTGCCTCTTGGCTGACCTACATACTGTAGGAAGGACCTTCAGTCCTTTGGCCCACGACATGGTCTCTCCAACACAGCTCCTATCCTAGTTCTCGATGGATTCTGTTTCTGTGTAGATGATGCCCCAGGTCTCCATCCCCCCATGTCCAGGTCTCCTTGTCACCATGCTTGCTCTGCTCACAGTCCTGTCTGGGCCGGGCATTGGTGCACCCCTGCTGCCATCTCCAGCTTAAGGATCCTGTCCAGCCATCACCTATGACTTCTCTGACTCACTGTGTCTAGCGTGCCAGCTTTAGGCCTGCTTTGGCATCACTTAACACTTAGGGACCCACTTCCTTCCTTGCCCTAGTGAGTGGAGCCACTCCTGTGCATTGGTACACTCCCAGCCCTCCATGCACTGTGTCCACCTTGGGTAAATCCAGCCCTGCGGCTGCTGCAGCTGTCTGCTGGGACAAGGCACCCCATCCAGACTCAGCTCGGGTTGAATCCACCTGTGCCCTGTCAGTCCACCTCCCTCCAGAGGTCTGGGTGCCCACCTGCACCTAGTTCAGTCAGTCCCCACCCTCCCCCCAGCAGTTTCAGACTTGGAGCTCCATCCTCAGTGCCTTCTACCCCTACCATGATCTTGCTTCCAGTGTTACCAAGGAAACATAAGCAATAAAAAGCAAAGAACTTGTGCAAGCTCCCACTGCCCCTCTCCTTCCACAAGGGTGGTCTGGTCGTGCTTGGGGGCCTCACTGCCCCTCTGCGGCCCTCCATCCTGCCCTCTCTGGGGCATTGCTCCGCAAGTCTCCCACTTCTCCTGTGTCAGATGTCCTTTCAGTGTTCAAACGTGCAGGAGGACCACCCTCAGGATGGGGGTCCTCCTGATTACATTCTCAGCCACCTTATTACTCCCTTTAAAAATAAAGCTTCTTCTAAGGACACCAGGAAAGTCCGTGTTACCAAATCTGATGGTTTACTCTTCACTGGCTTCCTACTGACCTGTCAGCAGCATCGGACTCCGAGGTCATGCCTTCTCCTTTGGATTGCGTTTGTCACTCAGTTCTCAGGACATTACTCCTGGTCTTCCTGCTGCCTCCCTGAGGCCCTTTTCATGGTCTCTGTTGATGTTGTCTCCTTGCCTCCCCAGGCTCTGTCCCCAGGCCTCTTTCTGTGACTCGAAGTCCTGTTCAAATGTCTGGCTTCCAGTTCTCCCAGATTTATGTCTTCAGCCCAGATCTGTCTCCTGAACTAGATTCAGCAGGCGGCCCAGATCTGTGCTGCAATGTCTCATGGTATCTCAAACCTCCTATCATGTGCAAATGTTTAAGTCCAAAGCATGGTTTCCTTGGGTCTTCTCATTGTCCAATCCGTGGTATGCTGGGGCCCTGCTTCCCCTCACACCCCGTCTGCTCCCTCAGCAGGTCCTATTTCCTCTTCCTTTGAAAGGTATTCAGAATCCAGCCATCCCTCATGCCTTACACCTGCCACCCTGCTCAGTCTGCTGCAGGAGCTCCTGCCGATTCTGCTCTCGGGCCCTGCACTCTGATCTTCATACAGCAGCCAGGGTGCCCCTTTAAAACACAGGTCAGGTCACTCCACACCCTGAGCCAGTGCCCCAGAAGTGGCAGTGCTGTCTTTGTCTTCATCCCACACCCTGTTGTGTGCAGGCAGGAGTATGGATGTGAGGCTCTGGCTGCCACATGTCTCAGTGATGCAATTCCAGTAGATCCTTCTGACCCTCCACTGTGGACTCGATGGCAGGGAGATGAAGAGGAAAGTGACTGAGAGATGGAAAGTGGCCCACTCTTGTCCCCTGTTCTGAGAGCCTCCAGGCCCACCTCTTATGCACCTGGTTCTGGACTTCAGAGTGGTCACTGCACCCTGTTCTTCTGTTGTGATATATTTCAAAGGGATTCAAGAGGGTCCAGTTTGGTTGCAGGAACCCCAAATCCCAGAACCCAGTTGAATCTTGTTTTCTGTCACCTTTGGAGGCACACAGTCAATGAGTCCTGCCTGTTATGTTGCACGAATGGATACAGAGATAGCCGAGGGGGCTTGCCTGGATGTTACTTCCTAAGAAGGCTTCCTGGCCTTCCCTAACTCCTCTCCCACCTCCAGCTTACACTTTGCACTCTGGGCACCCTGCAGCTATATCCAGCTGCACTTTCACCACCATTTCCTGGGTCCGGCAGTGTCCTGGCACTTCACTAGCATAGTGTGTGTGTTCAGTGAGCTCTTGTGGGATGAAGCAATGAGGGCCGGGGCACAGGGCCTCTGCAGACTCGGGCGTGGCGCACTGAGACTGTCCCTGTACTGCCTGGTCCTGCGGCTGTTTCCCCCCCACCTGCTGACGTCCAGTGATAAGATTTGTCCCCACCACTGAGAGTGTCAAATCTGCTGTGCTCTAATAGAAATCCAGAATCTTCACCACTGGGCAAAGACCTCACTTTAATTCTTTGGAAATAAGAATCTGAGTGCAGTATGTGGTTGCTCTCGGGTGCCCGTGTAAACAGTGGTTGGTGGCTGTCTCCCCAACATCGATTCCTTCTAACTGTCCCTGTCATCTAGCAGCTGACAATGCCGCTGCCTGGCTCCCAGCTGCCTCTGCCTCGGTACGGCTCTGGGCAGCAGCCCCTGATTCTGCCACAGTCCATCCAGCTGCCGCAGGGGCAGAGCCTCTCTGTTGGGGCCCCCCGAAGAATTCTTCCACCTGGATCTCAGCCTTCAGTCCTTAACACCAGCAGAGAGGTAAGGATGACTCCCTGCTTGGTCTTGGGGGGGCCCAACCCTTTCTAGCTAGTTGAGAACCATTATTGTGGCAGAAAATGCAAAAGGGCTAGGATACAAGCTCCTGGCTTTACCAGACCACTGATTTCCTATTCCTGAAGGCCTCTCAGAATCCCTGGGTTCACGTGTAAGCTAGTAATGTGAACGAGCTGGGGTGTGTGTTATGTTGCCTGAGCAGAAAGGAGGGCACGTGCAGCTGGCACCTGAGCATCAGAATGGTCAGGAAGCACCTGTGGAGCCCACTTTACACACAAATTCCAGAGATCCTGACAGCGCATTTCCAGGGCCAGGATCCAGGGGCCTGCACTCCTCACCAGCCCCAGGGGCTCTGCTAAGAGGCTCTGCTAACCGTCTCTGGGGGAGATAGGTGGTGGTCACAGCACGGTCAGTGCCCTGTGGCGGTGTGGCCCTGCCCAACTCAAAGAACAGATACAAGAATGGCTTCTTCCTTTGAGGACAAATCCTCATGCCCAGGTGGAGGGGAATGCATACAAATTCCTTTAGAAGATGCATCTCTATCTGGAAATTCTCAGGGGCCCTCACTTGGCTATGCCCAGGGTGGCTTAGCAAGGGCCTGGCTGTCTCCAGGGCCAGCAAATGACAGCTCGCCACTTGGTCTCTTTAGTCCTCTCAGATGGAGATGAAGGGCTTCCACTTTGCCGACAGTAAACAGAATGTTCCTTCAGGAGGCTCTGTGCCGTCACCACAGACCTACAGGTAAAGAAACGCCCTGGGGTTGGATGCTGTGTAGCTGAGCACTTGCTGTAGATGAACTTGGTGGTTCAGGAGGGTCTGTGGGGCCCAGGGAGAAGAGCAGAGGGCACTAGGCCAATGGGTCCATGAAGCTCCAGGGCTGGGACACACACGTGTCTTAGTTAACCGCACCACAGGAGGGTCAGGAGCTCGGGGAGTGGTTTTGCTTTGAATCATTGTAATAAAGGCTTTGGTTTGGGAGAGCTTTCTAGAAAGGAAGAAAAAGGACTAGCTAACATTTTAATAGTATTAGGGCTGACCCTGACTGCTCACAGCTTTCTCATTGGACTTCAGAAAAGGATTCGCTGGCCAAGGAGGCACAGACCCCGGGAGGGAGGTGGTACTTTTGCTGAGCCACACTCCCTGCACTGGCCTCTGACGCGGCCAAGACTTGTCACTGCTGCGCTTGTGGGGCCGCACCTCACACAGGATCAACTGGCACCTTCTCTCTACTTCCTCTGTATCTTTCTCTGCCTCCAGCAACTGTCCCAGGTCCCTTAGCTGGATTCAGAGGTGGCTTTGTAGGTATTCCTGGTTGAGTTACTATATTAAGAAGTCAAGAGAACCCCTGGTTCTCTGGACCTTTTAGCCCTTGAGGAAGTGTACTGGGTAGGCAGGCAGCGTGCTCTGGCTGTGGGCGCAAGGGTTGGTACAGACGACTCTTGTTATATGTGGGAGATTCCTCCTGTTTGGTACATGAGTAACAGACACATGAGGCTTAAAGAGCTGTGCAAGGCTAACAGCACATCTCCAGTGTGCCATAAAGTCCCTCTGCGGGCACACAGATGCCTGCCCAGTTGAGGAGAACTCTTGCAAATCAGGTCACTGTCTCTGTGAGTTCTTGCTGCAGTCACTCTGCTCATTGTTCTTAGATGTCGAGGCTGAGTCCTCCTCTGTCACATAATTCCATACTTGGACTGCATTTCCAGAGAAAGGGATTTTTGTGAGATTTTTCCATGTCATCTTTTCTGTTTCCGTTTTTACTCTTGGCTTCACTTATTCTCGTTTGTTTTCTGACCATGTTTTTTACATAGGCCAAAACAGCAAAACTAAGAAAAATAAACACGGATGGCAGCACAGAACAATGAGGATAATTTGGAAGAAAGAAGGAAGCTTCAAGTATAAACAGATGCTGGTGTTCCCTGCTGCCATAGGCAGATTTTAGCAGCGTCTGGTGACAGAGGCAAATCCAGAAAATGGAAGCTCACCTAGCAAGAGTCGCCTGTGTCCATTTAGTTTAGGAAAGGCAGCAGCTTTATTCTTGGGAGAGTATTTAGAAAGTATGAGCCTTAACTGGTAGCCTTTGTTTTGTTGGTGTTTTAGTGGGGCTGGGAAAATTGGTGTTTTTAGGGAGCAGTGTTTCCCAAGCTTTCTGCCTAAGAAGGGTTTCCTGGTCAGACTTGGGGGGCATGCTGTGTCTGAGATGGGTTGTGGGAGTCATGCTGCTCAGCACGGAGTCTAAGTGGCCCCGCTGTTGAGAGGCCTGTTGAACTCTGCACAAGCCCTTCTCTTGCTTTTTGACCACAGAATCTTTTTGTTCACAGAGCACCTAGTTAACATCCATGGAAACCAGTTGTCTGGTCAATGGACCACATCTGCAAAGATGTTCTACATTTTCCTTCCTTTTGGTATCTCTCACTGCCCCTCCCTGCCATGAAAAAGTGAAGACTAGAAAAATATTCAGCATAATTCTTATACTGGGTTTATAGACCATTTGTATGGGTCATGGAATCATGTAGATCCAGACCTTCTAAACCCTGAGAGAGAGTTGGTGTCCATCCATGTGTGTGGTCAGTGTCTGCCTATAGCTGGGGCGTAGGTCGCTGTCCCCTCAGGTGCGTCTTCATGGGCTGCACTGGCAGAGCCCCTCGCCCCTTCTGCACTCTGGCTTTCTGAGGTCTTTGTTTTCCTCCTTTGTTGGAGAGGTCCATGAGCCTGAGCCAGGGCCACCGTGTGCTAGGCTTGACTCCGTTTCCGTGGTGACGTGTGTGTGTTCTCACCCCCTGCCTTTGGTTTTTTCAGGCCTAGCTCTGCTAGCCCCAGTGGGAAGCCCTCTGGATCAGCAGTTAACATGGGCTCTGTGCAGGGACACTACGTTCAACAGGTAGAAGATGGCTTTCCAGACCCTCCAGCCCCGGACGCTTAGGTCCGTCTCCAAGTGCCCAAAGAGAAGGGCCCATCCAGCCCGTTTGAGTGCTGCTATTAAAAATAGAGGCGTGCCCTAGCACTTAAGAGCATGGCGCCGGGAGCTGGGCAGCCCGAGTCCCTCCTGGCAAAGGCATTTCTCCTCTTGATGGGCGTCTGGATCCTTCCTTGTCCTGCAGAGAAGGGAGGATGCGGATTCCTCTGACGCCAGGAGGAGGACAGTATCCCATAGCAGTGTGGGCTGTGAAGGCCCTGGGAGTCGGTTAGGTCTGTGGGTCAGCTCTAGAAGCTGGGGCGTGTGCCTGCGTGTGTGTGCGTGCGTGTGCGCATGTGTGTGTGTACCTGCCAGCTCTAGTAAGTGCTGTGTCTTGTCTGTGTCTTGGCTGGGTGGGCTTACAGATGGAAGGTGTTTTCCCATTTTATAATAAACGGGATATCTCCGTATCTTTGCCCTCAGACACTATCTTCTTTGCTTCCCTCTAAGACATGACAGGCTGCAGAGCTCAGATACAGCAGGCATGGGTTTTCAATAAAACAGCATTCTTGGTGCTGGAAGTGGAAGGTTGACTGCTCATTTCACCCCTCCTAACTTGGCTCTCTGGAGGTCACTCCTTGATTGCTTGGACTGAGCTTCTAGAGCTTTCTTAAGAGTTCCCACCCACAGCTGTGTGAGGGGCAGTCAAGGCCACTGCTCTGTGACACACTCCACTGTGCAGAGCTGCAGACCACTGGGACCCTGATGGGATCTCGAGGTCAAGCTAGGGTCCTGGGTAAAGGTTTCCATAAAGCAGGAGCCGGGGACAGTCAAAGAATGGGGAGAAACAAGTCTTCCTAGACTCCCTGCCCTGTTCAGCACAGTCGGGGGTACTGAGGCTCATGGGGTGTACTGGCATCGCCTCGGGGGCTTTTAATCTGAGGGGTGTGGGGTGCACTGATTTGAAAAGGTTTTTCCCCATTCGGCCTTGGATATGGTCCCCCCACTCCTAGAGGCCTGTGGGCATCACATAATGCTTCCAGAGGACCTGGCATCTTCCTGCCTCTCTGAATCACTGCACTCAGTGCCCACGGGAGGGAATAGAGAGGCTCACGCCAGTGTCCTTCTGGGAGAGCGGCTTCTAAATAAGTGTAGTCCTTTGAAGAGTGGACTTCTCAGGGTAGCTCTTCTCTCTGACTCAGGAGCAGGAAGGGGGTGGTACGAACTGTGTATCCAGACGGATGTTTCTGCATAAGGGTAACTTTGTCCCCATTCATCTGTCCAAAGGCAAAACAACGAGTGGATGAAAAACCCAGCCTGGGAGCCGTGAAACTGCAGGAGGCCCCTTCGACTGCCTCACAGATGAAGCGCACTGGAGCCATCCAGCCTCGGGCCGTGAAAGTGGAGGAGAGCAAGGCCTAAAGGTGCTTGGCCATGCCTCGCCCTCTTGAGGACAGTGCCTCGACACAGCCGGACACTTGGGAATCTCACCAGATCCACGTCCCGCTACCTGGCCCGGACTGAGAGCTCTCTCTTCTCTTCCCTACTTAATGAAAGCTCACTGTCCAACCAGCTTGCACCCGTGGATATATGGCATCGACCTGCTTGCTTTAATACAAGACAGACAAACAAGCAAATGACTCCCGTCCTGTCTCCTCTCCACAGCTAAGTGGAGTGGCTCAAGGCCTTTGTGCAGTGTGTCACCCCTGCCTCCTGCCCTGTCCTTCCTCCTCGCTAGGGTGCTTCCTTAGCAGTGCTTCCTCCCCTCCAGCCTGTGGGTCCCCAGGCACATTAGTTTGACAGCAGGGTCGTTTTAGTTTGAGGCTTTTTGTTTTAAAAAGCAGTTAAGGTTTTTACAAAGGAGAAAAGAAAAGAAAAACATGAGCTCTCTCTGTATAGCTGAACTTTTCTACGTCCTTTGCCATCCTCTTCCCAAACCCTCCTCTACTCCAGTGGTGTCCTTTAACCTCCTGTGGGTTTGATGCATCACTGCGGTACCTTAAGAGACAACTTTTAAGAATGCATCCCTTCCTGCTCCCTCTCAGTTGGTTAACCTTTGAGGGTCCTTGCCCAAAGAAGTGGAGGTTGCTTAAGACACCACTCGTGAGCACTCCAGTGTCCAGCTGCATGCTTTGGAAGCAGGTGTGGGAGAGGTAAGGTGTTTCGGTTGGGTTCCAGCTGGCCTGATGGCTGCAGGGAGCTGATGGGCAGCCTGGTGAAGTGAATGACGTTTTAGCATAAGAATTACACAGCATTTCTGTCTGGGACTCTTTTAAAGCCAGTGGGTACTGACATCTAGGCTCCTGGAGTGAATCATGGAGATACAAAGTCACTGGTGGTTTCCAGTTTCATATGGACAGTGCATGGACAGTACCACAAGTCCCCACCTGCATCTCCGTTTGTGGGGCTCCAGCTCCTGCAGGGGCTACTGTTTCCACATGTACCCCCACCCTGGAAGCCTCCCGAATTAGGCCCTTCTTTCTTCTAAGCTTCTTTCTCATCTGGATCTTCCTGTCCCTCCACTTTTATCATTAGAAACCGTGAGGTCCTCCACATAGTGACCAGCGTGTGAGCAGCTGCTCGGGCTGGTCTGCAGCAGAGGTGTGCAGCCTGCCAGGTGATGGGGAGGCTCTTCTCCTCTTCATTCCCAGCAAAGGGTTGTTGGGACAGAAAGGCCTGAGCTGGGCAGTGGGCATCAGTCTTTCCAGATGGCCAGGGCTGTGTTCAAGGAGTGGATGGAATGCAGGGCTCCATGGTTCCAAAATAGCCTGGGCGGCCTCAGAAGAAGGACAGCCTCTTATCTTAAGTCTACAGAGCCACCTTTAGCAAAATGTTTGTGTGAGTCATTTTAGACCGGTTTTTTTTTTTAATCATTTCTCTTTTAAATAGGAAGTAGAAGGAAACCATCCTCAGATTCTGTCATTCCGAGGAAAGGGGAGGGGAAATTTCAAGCTTTGCACATGCTCTTCAGAGTAACTAGCCAGCCATCTACTTAAAGGAGTTGCTGCCTGGCCCCGCTGGTGGTTCCAGAGCAGCCCTGGCTCGATGGTGAGCAGGAGTGGGCAGGTGTATGCCCCGCGGGTGTGACAGCCACTTGGCCTATAGTTATAAGCTTAGGATCTAGTGGAGAACATGGGGAAAGAAGCACCTTAGAAACAGCTGAAGAAACTTGTGTTGCCCTTTACTGCTTTAAGGCAGTGGAGGGCAGCCTCCTCAGCATAGAGTACCAGGGTCTTCTCTGGGTGCTATCTGCAGAGGGCCAGTCATCTTGAAAGATGCCCCACTGCTTGATCTATAACATTGAGCATTCCCCTGCTTACCTCCACCTCAGACCTTCTTTCCTTTTTTTTCTTCATCCTCTGAATCTTTACTCTGTGAAGTCCCTTCTTGAAGGGCTGCCCACTTGATGGAGTTGCCACACTCGCCTGCCCTGTGTGCTCAGCTACCCCACCCCTGAGCCCTGCAGACATCTGACTGCTGTCCCTGCGGCCCCTGCTGCAGACAGGCTGCCTTGACTGAGCTCCTCCAGCTGTCCCTGCAGGAGCCACACATTTGCTGCTGCCTGTGCACTTAGAAACACAGCCAGACCCCTTACACCTAATTCCAGTGCATATTGTCAAAAAGAAAAAAGGCTTTCTCATTTTGAAATTCAGCGTAAGCTGTTACAAACTTCGACGTACCCGTCAGGTGAACCTGCCATCAGAGTGACAGTACTTCCTGTTTGAGAAAAAAAGGGTCACCTGTTCTCCAGCCCTTTTCTCTACCCATGTATTTCCTCCCCTACCCCACCCCAATAAAACAGAAAACACTAGAATTTATTTATATGTATTGATGTTGTAGGTCTAGGTGAAAAAAAAGTAAATGTTCCACTTTTCTATTTATATATAATGTCTGAATTATTCTGTGCAGGAAAGGCCAGGAAATTGCATGTGAATTTACTTCAGAGCCTCGGTGCATTTACCACCTCTGTGTGCCCAAGCTGCAGTCTTTCCCTCTAAGATCCAGATTCTGAATTGGCATCTGGGGACAATAGACAGGCCTTGGGCCTGCCCAATTCCCCGTCCCTTCCTTGGTCTGATTAAATGCAGTTTTTAGTGCAGAGATGTTTTAAGGTGCAATATCTCTTCCTTTCATGTGGTTTTAGAGCCAAGCTCAAAGTAATAGGACCTCATCGTATTTTGGTTTCAAATCCCCAGCCTCAGAGCGCAAATCTGTGCAGGGACCTGGATGCCTTTGGTGGGAACAGGTGTAGACCAGCACTTAGAGGTTTCCTGCTGTTGAGATACAGGGTCGGGGTGCCAGGGCCTCTCAACTGTACCCATGTCTGCTAAACTTGCTCTCCCTTCCAGTGCTGGGAGCTTTGTCCTGGTTGCTGGAGCAGTCCAGTGCTCGGCAGCCCGTGACCCTGCAATAGTGTCTGTTCAGCGTCAAGTACTCAGTGGAGTAAAATCCCCAAGTGTGGGGCTGTGTATCCAAGTGGTGCCCTCCGCCTACCGAACACTTCTCTGCCCCCTGTATTTGGTCTGTTTTTTTTTACTGTTGCTTCCCCCTTTATATCCGCATTATTGTTTTCAAACCTGGAATTCATACACTTCTGGCCCAAGATGTATCAAGGAGGAAAACAAGGGAGGACTCATCACATTCAGAAATCAGTTGCCCCAGGTCCAAAGCTGTGGTTGTCCCAACCCCTTCTAGGGATAGTGGGGTATCTTGTCACTAAATATTGGTATCATGTCTCTCCGGCTCTGCCCTCACCCTCCTGTCTTTGAATCCGCTTTCAGGATGGTAGATAGTTTTGTGAGTGATGCTTACAGCCCCGGCAGCTGAGGGTGTGCCCGTGCACACACGGCCGTTCTCAGAACTGACCCACTGGGTCAGTGTGGCAGATGTAAAGCCCCCTCCCTGCTGTTTGGTTCCCTTCCACCAACTAGTTGCATGTTTCCTCTCAAATATATATTTGTCCCTTTTCACTTCTTGTAGAGCAAAACCTGGGTTGGAAGGTCTGTTGGAAATGGCCTTCGACAACCATGACGCAGAGTGTACTTTGTTGTGTTCTGTGATGAATGGGAAATGCAGACTCTTGGAAAGCCAGCCCTTCCTGTTTGGAAATGTGGGACAGACCTAAGATAGGTCACTGGGACAGGAGTGGCTCAGTGTTGGGGGTCAGACACTGTCCCTCAGCTATGTATGCTCTTCACTGGGACCACCAGCACATTTTTGGCCAGTGACCTTCCAGCACACCTGACCTTGCTGTTCACAGATTCTCCACCCCAGCTGGATGGCCTCCAGGATGGTAACAACATCCCTAGGGCCTTGTCATCAGCATGTTACAAGGTCACAGAGTGGAAATTTCTAAGACTCTGTGGATGACTTTCTTCATTGTTTAAAGGGGATAGTGTACTCTCAAGCTTTTGACCTCATGCCTTTCATACTAAAAAGGGTTTGGGTATTTTGTTATTTTTTTGAGAGGGTTGTGTTTTGTTTACTTTTGTTTTTATTTTGGCCTTTCCTCTATGTCTTTTCATGTAGAACAGATATTTGAAAGGGCGGACGATGGCTAAAGGTGTAATATGCAGCTTGTTTATACATTATTTCTGGGACGCTTTTACTTTGGCTGGGAAATGGACTCATGGACTCACCAGGCCATGGGGCACACTTCACCCTTTGCCCTTTCCCTCCGGCTCAGTACCTATTGTTTCTCCTTTCAAATATGTGATTGTACTAGCTCTTTCCATATGAAAGAATTCTCCTTATTTAAATAAAAAAAAGTTAAAAAAAACCACTGAAACTGAACATGCTTTTTCAGGCTGTGTCCCTTGATTCTGTCATTTGATTAGAGAGAGATGGAAGCATTTTGGTCTCACAGTTTAGGTGGAAATAGGAGTGGCTTGGCTGAAATGCATAAACGACAGGAGATAGAGGGATTGAAAGCTAAGGTAGAGGGGTCAGCATTAACAGCCCCCCTCCTGGGGGTGGTGCTGAGTGGGTGGCAGCTGCCTGCCCTCTGCTCTCCCCCACTCCGCATGGGCAGGGCTGCTGTCAGACGAGCTAAGCGTTTGGTTTGTGTTTTGCCACTGCTAGTGTCCCTTTTCTTTGGCTGGAAGTAGGGGAAGAAGAGCAAGCCAGGTCTGGGGCAGTGAAGACTCGAGAACCTGGGTGTGAGTCCAGGCAGTAATTCTTGGTTCCGCCATCTCCTATGGTGACCTTGGGAAAGTCAGTTTACTTAACTATAAAACAGACTATAATAGCCCCTACCTCATGGGGTAGTGTGGCACTTGGCAAAGTGCCTGGCACGAGGTAAGAATGTAGTAAATTTATAAACTATCCCCAAGTGAGGGCAACAGTGTGCAAGAGGAGACCCCTACCCGTAGTTTACTCCGGAGCCTCTTGGCTGGAAGAGTGGAACCCATGCGTTGGCGTCTCTGCCCGAACGGCCACGCCGGTTCCTTGGACGGACTGCCCCTGGGGACAGGCGGGCCACACAGCTCCACACGGAGCCGAGAAGGCGGCTCCGAATCCTGAGGCCGGCCCCTGCTGGTATGAAAAACCAAAGGCCGAGAGCCCCAGCCCACGCGCTCGGGGCGAGGCCGCGCGAGCCCAGCTCCCTCCGCCTGCGGGGGCATCGGGAGCGAGTCGCGGTGTCAGTGCCCCGCGCCGCATTCCTAACCCGTGTCTCTACAGCACCGCCGGCCCCTGACAAGAATCGGCGCGGACAGTAAGGACCCCGATTCCGTCCAGGAGGATCACACACGTAGACATAGGTCGGGTCGGGGCGGGCCCGCCTGCCCTCCCACAGCCCCGTCTAGCTCCACCTGGCGCGCTCCGTCTGGAGGGCTCCGAATCGAGACCTCGGCGTGCGCAGGTATCCCGGAGCGTGGACCAGCGGATCCCCGCCCCGCCTCGGACGCTTCGCAGCCCGGCGGCCCCAGTGCGCACGCGCAACGCACCCGCGCCCGCCCTGAAGGCGTGGCGAGTCGAAAGCCGAGCGGGCGGTGCGGTGTGCCGAGCGATCTCACCCCCGCGCGCTGTCCCAACCGTCGGTCCCCGGGCCGGCGGGTCCGAGACGGGGCCCGGCGCGGGAAGAGGCTCTGCGGGGAGTTAAGAAACTCTAGTATGCCGGGGGCGCCGGGGACGAGCGCCCTGTCGGGACCCAAGGGAGTCAGTGCGGGCCGTGCACGAGCGGCCTGCGGACAGGCTGGACCTGGGGCGTCTGGGTTCCGGGCGGGGCCGAGGGCAGGGGTGGCCTGGGGGACAGGGGGTCGCCCAGCAGGCGCAGCCTCGGCAAAAGTAGGGGCTTATGGGGACAGCAGATCTTCGGGAAAGCTGTGGCGGGCCAGACGCAGGCGGGGCAGAGGTCTGCGGAGAGAAGGGCCCCGCCCAAGGCCGGTGCGGCTGCGTGTGGGAGGGGGGCGCCCAGGGCTGGGGCATCCTTAAGAGGAGTGCAGCTCTCGGGAACATGACGCCTAGGGCAGGAAACGGGGGCGCCAGCGTGCACGTGCACCCTCGGGGTGAGAAAGTGGTCTGTGCTGCCGCAGAGAGGGGAGGGATGAGGCTCGGGCTCAGAAGGTGGGGGTCATCCGCTGTAAGCAGCCTCCCTCCCGGGAAGTGCGCAGCTCGCGTTTGTGGAGTGACTTGTTGAATGAGTGGATACTCAGCTCTGAGGCCCCCGAACTCCCACCTTAGCTCGCTGCTCTTCTGCCCTTCTCAAGGCGTCTTCCCGGTGCATCTGAGAGCCAGGGTGGTGGGGGTCCTTTTCATAGCTTCTCGTGAGCCTTCGGGGTTGCCGCCCATTTATTGACGGTCAGCTCTCCCCTTTTCCAGGGCACGCCAGCCTGGTTTTCTACAAGAATGCTGGGATTTTTGAAGCGCCCTGTGGTGGTGACCGCTGATATCAACTTGCATGTCGTGGCTCTGACTGCGGTCGGGTTACTGAGCCGCTTCTGGCGGCTCACCTATCCAAGGGCTGTGGTGTAAGTCAGACAACTCCAGTTGGGGTGAAACGGGAAAGAATTGTCATTTGTTCACTGTGCTGGTGACAGGAAGTGAACAGCAGAAATGGGAGTGAAATCCTGGGCTTCTTGGTGATGGGTGAGTTGGGCAGTTAGAGGAGAGACTAGGTTGTCCCCAGGATAGCCCCTGCGGAGCACCCCTGTTTGGGTCTTGCCCCATAGGTCTGTAGCAGATAAAACTTGGCCCATGAAACAGGTGCAGTAGCCTTAGGTAAACATTTAAAATCTGGAGAGTGGAGGGCAGAGGACTGATGTATTTGGAAGCTGTGTACTTTGTCATAATGGGAGATGACTACTGTTATTATGGGAAGGTTATTATTTGATTAATATATGTGTTCCCTTTAGTTTAACTTTTTATCGTGGAAACATCAAGCATATGCAAAAACAGGGAGAAACAGTCTTAACGACCCCCCACCAATGTATTCATTACCTACCTTCAGTAGTTGCCAGCTCAGAGCTAGCCCCTTCCCTGCAGTGGATTGTTTTGAAGCATAGACATTATATTTCATTCATAAGTAATTTAGTATACACTTGGCCCTTGAACAACACAGGTTCAGACTGCTCAGGTCCACTTATACATGGATTTTTTTCAATAAATATATTGGATTTTTGACAGTGCAGCCAGCTCCTCTAACCCCATGTTGTTCAAGGGTTAATTGTATATGTCTGAATGATTGGGATTCTTAAAAGCAAAACCCACATGAGCATTCTCACATCTTTTTGGCATAACAGCAATTTCTTGGTATCGTTGAATGTCTCTGATTGTCTGACAATGTTTTGTTGCCGTTGGTTCCTAAGTGTCTCCCATTTATACCTGCACCTGTTTCACTGGGTCGCCAGATTTGATTCTGACTCTTAGCCACAGAGGGGCTGGTGGACAAGGGGCTTAGCTCCGTGTCTGTGAGGCTGTTCAGAGGCTGGCTAATATACCCCAAGTCAGAAACTAGGGAGGGAAATAGAATCTGTGTCGGGCGAGCCCCAGAGTGCCCGACTCCTCTTGTTGAGTTTTCCCGCCTGTCCTTGTGGAAGGATGGTGCTGTATGCATCTTAACACTGGGGATGTAATGTGCTTGGGGCGAAAGGTCTGAGCTTTGCTGAGCACTCCCTAGAATCATTTGGACACACAGGTATACATTTATCCTTGCACCTTTTGTTCACAGTTAAGATTTCTAGTTGAATATAATGTGGATTTCCTTTTCAGTTTTGATGAAGTGTATTATGGGCAGTACATCTCTTTTTACATGAAGCGGATCTTCTTTTTGGATGGCAGTGGACCACCATTTGGCCACATGCTGCTGGCCTTGGGAGGTAGGATTCATTAGTAAGAGAAATAGCCCTTTAAAAGTTGTAAGTGAAAATTCCTGAGGGTAGAAACCATGTCTAATTAATCATTGTTTCTCTATTGTCCATCACAGTTTTGCCTCCAGAAATACTTGCTAAATGGGGTAGTTACTGATTGATCTTCTATTTTAGGTTATTTGGGAGGATTTGATGGTAACTTTTTGTGGAACAGAATTGGGGCAGGTAAGAGACCATTTTTGTTTCCCTTATTAGTTTGCATATATCAGAATGGAGAGTTGGTAGTGTTCATAGGCATAACAACTACGGTTCATTAACCTGAGTCCAGGGTGTGATGAGTTGAGTACAAGTGAAAAGCTTTGGAGAAGCCTGGTGAGCATCTTAGTGCTTGGTTTCTGTCATTGTTTTATCCCTGGCTTTGGTACACATGGCACACTCTTTGCCACATGGCATCTGATTGTAATTATCTTTTGTACATAATGAGTTTTTTGTGTTGCCACAATGGTTTTGAAAATAGGTGGGGTAAATTTATAAATAAGTAAAGCATTAACTCATTTCAGGATCCTGAGACATCATTCCTCTGCTTAATGAGCACTGGTCCTTGACTATATAAAGCTAATTTGTAAGGCTTTACCCATAGCTTGTGCACCGCGTTCCTGAGGTGGTCCCTGTCTCGTGACCTTGTGCTTCAGAGCCTGCGAATATATTTCTCTGTCTGAAAACACACGTGCAGTGTATGAAGGTGGTGTGTGCACAGTGCCCCAGCTCCACCTTGGTTGCTTCCCTAGAATACAGCAGCAACGTGCCTGTGTGGTCCTTGCGCCTGCTGCCCGCCCTCACAGGGGCCCTGTTGGTCCCCATGGCCTACCAGATCCTGTCGGAGCTCCACTTTTCCCACTGTGCCGCCATGGGAGCTGCTCTGCTGCTGCTCATCGGTGAGACCTGGGCTTCTGCCTGCTTCAGTGTCCTGTGGGGAAGAGCTGGCCTTTATTAACTTCAGTGTGCAGCCCAGGAGAGCCTGTGGGTTTAAATATGGCCCCTGCAGTGTCCCCCACACACAGGGATGGGAGGGGGCCCATCCAGTTTTTTCAGAGTTGACTGGGAACCAGCCTGCTTCCAGGCAGTGGGAATGCCGAGCTGTATGGTGAGGCTTTAACGTTACAGAGATGCAGTGTGTACATCCTGGCCATCAGACAAGGGCCCAGGTACATCCTGGTGCCTCCGCCTCCAGCCAAGTCTGTCACGAAGTGGTAGCAGCCTTCATTCGACCGCCTCCCAGGCCTCAGGCAGCCGAGACAGGCTCAGGAGCTAGTGGGTCCTCCTTAGAAAGGATCCCACCTTCAGCCCAGGTGTGTGAACACATGAAACTAACTCAGATGAAAAGTCAGACTATCATAGAAAGATCTAGTGTCTACTGAGTGACGACTCCAGTGGAGACCCTGAGCCAGCATAATGCTTTAGCGATCAGGGCCGCCCTACAAATTGGTATCACTTCTGCAAGTGAGAGAAATAAAGACTCAGAAAGGCTCAGTGGCCTGCCCAGCGTCGTACAGGTCTCTGTAGGTGTGATTCACTCCTGAGAATTGGCCTTGGTGATCCTGGAGCATGTCGCCTCCCAGCCTTCCCAGTCCTGAACGGCTCGCCCTCACGCCCTGTGCCGTTCAGAACGTACCCTTCCTGTGGATGTGTCCGCCTCCCCGCCTGGGTTCTCACTGCCTGACCACTGACAGGCACACCGTCCTTCTGACAGAGAACGCTCTGCTCACCCAGTCGAGGCTGATGCTCCTGGAGTCGGTGCTGATATTCTTTAATCTCCTGGCTGTGCTGTCCTACCTGAAGTTCCTCAACTCCCAGAAGGACAGGTATGCGGGATAGGACACGTCCTTCCTGGTCAGTGAGGAGACGGGGGTGGTTTGGCAGCCTGAGAAGGCCTGACACCTTTCTGTTCAGGAAAAATCCTCATTTTGCTGTAACTTAAACTAATTGGACAAATGTTAAGAAAAATTCTGGAATGGGTATTTTGGGGAGATGAGGATTCATTTTTCTTGTGCTATGGTACAGCCAGCTGACCCTGAGAGACCTGAGAAATATGCCTTCTCTGGCTATCAGGAAGTATTTCGGGAGCTGGTCCCAGCCTTGCTTTCCTGCTTTGACCCCAGGCCCTTCTCCCCGAGCTGGTGGTTCTGGCTGACGCTGACGGGAGTGGCCTGTGCCTGCGCAGTGGGGTGAGTTCGGCCCGCAGATCTAAGGCGGCACCTCCGTCCTTCTCATGCTGCCTCTCATTTTAGTTTTCTCCCTATTATGTCTTTTCAGCACCAGATACATGGGCATTTTCACATACTTGCTTGTGCTGGGAGTCGCCGTCGTCCATGCCTGGCACTTGATCGGAGACCAGACTTTGTCAAATGTAGGTGCTGATATCAAGAGCGTCAGGAGGCTGGCCCGAGTTGGGGTGCAGAGGGAGAGATGGGTGAAGAGGCTTCGGAGGAATTCAGGCTGGGCAAGCCTCCCTGCAGCACCTGCACGCCAGCTCCGAGTTTCTGCCACGGACTTTGCCAGAGCCTGTGACATCTGAGCCAGGTGCCCTCAGGCCTTGGGAAGTGACCCTGCCCCATCTTCCGGCAGGTCCATGTGCTCTGCCATCTGCTTGCCCGAGCAGTGGCTCTGTTGGTCGTCCCAGTCGTCACATACTTGCTGTTCTTCTATGTCCACTTGATTCTGCTCTACCGTTCTGGGCCCCACGACCAGATCATGTCCAGTGCTTTCCAAGCCAGCTTAGAGGTAAGAAGGGTGCCACGGCCACCTTTGAAAGAGGACGATAATAGACTCACAGTTTCCTTATGTAAACATCAGCAAGTGAGCATTGGAGGAGAAACCAAATCGAGCAGTGAGAAGTCCAGGGAAATGGGAAGGGGGAAAAAAAGTGAGGAATCCGTTTCAGTATTTCTAAACTAATTCTGAGTGTGCTGATGGTCTGGAAATACACAAAGGGGTTAGTTCTTCATGGTGACCTCCTTGAGGACACTGGAAGGTTCTGTAAACTCTGGGCAGTTGCAGGTGCTTCCTAGGACAGAGTCAACTCTGGTGTTTATTCCTATTAACTTTGCAAAAATAGTAAAATGTGCTGGTTGAGATAGGAACGTAGACTCTGAAGTTGCACGGACCTGCTCTTAAATGCAGGCTCCATCAATAGCCTGTTCGTGTGTTCAGTCTAGTTTCTTAACCAAGTCTCATCTTTTAAGCAGACCTGATTGCTCTCCCTGTCGGAGGCTGCCCTTAAGGACTTACTGAGGCCTGTGCAGAGGAGGAGGCCGTGCCCAGCTTCCGGGCTGCATTCAGTGGGCAGTAGCTGCAGTTAAATTGTGTGATGCAGGTGCCAGGACTGCACCACCACGATCATAACTAGCTATGTGATAGAATAATCGTTGCCACCCGAATATGCCCCCCAGAGGGAGGGGTGTCTGTCGGAGAGGCTGGCATAGATTTGTCCGTCGCTCTGTCTCTCACTCACCACCTTTTGCTTTTGCCTTAGGGAGGGCTCGCTCGGATCACGCAAGGCCAGCCCCTGGAGGTGGCCTTTGGTTCCCAGGTCACTCTGAAGAACATCTTTGGCAAACCCGTGCCCTGCTGGCTTCATTCCCATCAGAGCACCTACCCTATGATGTAAGGAGAGTGACCATTTTAATTTGAAGATTATAAAATGTTTTTCTTCATGCTTTTGCTGTTACCAGCTCTCGCTGTAAATGAAGAAGTGTATGAGGCACAAAGGTATTGAGCTCTTAGATCTTGATCCCAATGAATCTTGTGATTTCTCTGTGGGCAGTCAAAGGGACTTGGGGAGCAGAGGGGCCCGGGGCGCTCATACGGTAGCCATGCGGTGCCCACGCCAGAGCTTTCTGCCTGACCTGCTGCTTAGGTTCCCCTCTTGTAACCCCTCTTAGATGTAAAGATTCACCTGTTTCATCCTTATTTGCCCCGAACACCCCCTGAGGTAGTATTTGCAGGATCCTTGAGAGAGGGGCTGCCACGCCCCTTGGCCAATCTACACACTGACGCATTTCTTTCTTATCGACTTCCCACAGATACGAGAGTGGCCGAGGCAGCTCCCACCAGCAGCAGGTGACCTGTTACCCCTTCAAAGATGTCAACAACTGGTGGATTGTAAAGGATCCTGGGAGGTACGAATGGGTCCCAGGATGCCAGAGCAGAGCTTGCCTCTTTGCCTGGCTGGATGAGGCCCTTGGCCTCAGTTCTGGGCCCTGCTCTGTGTCTGCAGTTCCTCCCTTGAAGCTTTGACACCAGCCCTGATCATTTCTCCATGAACCAAGCCGCCTGCTCAGTGTCTCCTGGGGGTTGAACTTTGTGTCCCACACTCACCTCTGCCTGGGCCCTCACCCCCTGCTCCCTCCCCTCCATGCAAAAGCAAGAACAGCCCCCTTGAAAGGGGTGCTCACTGTTAGGCTTCAGGGCTGGAGGTTCCCCACCCCCCCAACCTCCCCGCAGTCCCCTTGATTCTGCCCCCAGGCAAGATCCTGAGTTCTTCAGCCACCGGGGCCTTTGTCCCTGCTGTCTGCTGCCTCGCACTAAGGGTCTGCTTCCACTCCTCCCTGGCCTTACGACTCCACCCATTCCAGCTTCAGTCCCATCCCGACCCCCTCACCTTTTAAAAAGTAAAGCACATCAGGTCACTCTCCTTCTCAAATCCCTTCTTGTGCTTCCGCTTCCGCTGTCCTTAGAAAGAAATGCAGATGCCTCGGGTGCAAGGCCTACAGAGGCTGGCTCCAGCCTCCGTCCCGCCCTGCTCCAGCTCACAGCACTTCTAGAGCAAGGCAGACTCCTGGGCTTTGCACATGCTGTTCCCACAGCCTGGAGCTATCCCGCCCAGCCGGCTCCTCACTCAGAACTTGAAGGTCAGCTCTTCTGAGGCTGCCTTAACCAGCACCTGAAGCTCTGCGCCCGTCACCATCCTGCTGGCCTCTGTATTCAGGGTCGTCAGCTGCCAGGCGTTGAGCTCTTTGCTCACTGTTTGCTGTTTCTTCCCCTCTATGCAGTCATTTGAGTGCAGCACCCATGTGCTCAGTGCCCCACCTGGCGCAGGCCTGGGAGCCTTCAGTACGCTTCCACGGCATGGCTCCTGGAAAGAGCATCCATCGGGGGCACTTCCGGGCCGGCGCAGTTGTTCATCACTGAGATAGTCACGGAACAGCCACTTGTAAACGGGACCACGTGGGGAAGCTGGAGAGTGATCTTTGGGTCCAGAAAAGAGCTAAATAAGTGTGCATGATTTGTTTCCACACGAGTTCACCTTGTATGAGGCACAGGAAGATTGGGCAGCTGCACCTTGCAAATTGCCCTGGTGTGAGGAGCTGGAGGCCTGGTGCCTCTGGAGAGTGCGTTACTCTGAGGCCCCATGCTCGCTCATCCAGCTGCGCTTGTCCCCCAGGCACCAACTGGTGGTGAGCAGCCCCCCGAGACCCGTGCGACATGGGGACATGGTGCAGCTGGTGCATGGCATGACTACCCGCTTCCTTAACACGTGAGTGTCCCATCCCCTGCGGCTCCCTGTAGGCCTTCCTCCCGGGTTCTCTTGGTTCACAGCAAGCATGACAGGCCTCTCCCGATCTCGGGTGGAGAAGCACTTCAGTCTGTGCTCGGTATTGGACGGGGGCCCTGGCGATGGCAGAGAGGAGAGGGGTGGGGAGTAGGACCTCGGTAGGTATGGTGGCCTCCAGCGCGTTCCACAGTGAGCTTGGAGGGATGCGGCTGATGACTGGAGAGTCCTCTGCTTCCCACACCAAGAAGGGGCTGCAGTACGCAGTGCCCAGTGCCAGTGTCAAGTGGACTGCAGTGGAGGGGTTCCCCCTGGAGCCCGTTGCTTCTCACCCTCAGCTGGCTGACCTCCAGCAGCCTTTGCACACTGACGTGCAGCTGCTGCCTCTCTTGCCTCCACCCGCCTTCTTGGGCCATCTCATGGGGTTTCAGTGTCCCTCAGTGTCATTCCTCAAGTCCCAGCTTCCCCTGGATGCCATGGTGCCCAACAAGGTTCCCTGGGGTGCCAGCAGGTTCCTGCCTCTGGCCTGCTGCTCCCTGGAAAGAGCTGGTGCCCAGCTGTTAACCTCGGTTCTTGCTTCCCTTCCTCCTCAACTCTGCCAAGAGGAGACCCCCTGCTTCCTTCTCTCCCACCGCCCCAGTCGGGGCCCTGTTGCCTGGGCTGCTGGAACCCGTGCCCAGCCTCATGTCTGTGTGCCTGCATGCAGCCGCATCCTTCAAGAAACATGAGATCCCCTGCATTGTGTCCCTGCTGAGAGCACTCCCGTGACCTCCGCAGTGTGGCAGTCACACCCACCTGGCCGTGGCTGCAGCCCCTTAGGAGCTGGCCTCAGTGTGGCCCCTGAGCTTCATTCCACTCACCCTGGCCTCCCACTGTCCCCAGACGACCCAGTGCTGCTCCCCTGGGCCTTCGCACTGCTCCGTCTGCCCGGCATGGCCATCAGTTCACATGCCCCATGGCCTACTCACTGTATTCAGGTGTCAGCTGAAATGTCACCTCAAAAAGCCTTTCTGGGTGCTGTCCCCACCCTGCCACCCCATTCAGTTTTATTGGTAGCACTCACACAGCCTGACTCTCATGTCCACCAGCACCCTGATCTGCTTTTCCTGGGGTGGGTGGACTCCTGTTGACCTTCGGCAGAGCCTGGCGTGCAGCACAGTGAAGCCTGACTATGAGGGGGTGAACAGGGAACGTGAGATTTCTGGACATTTGAGGTCAGCATCACATTAGGGAGCCAACCGCCCGCGTGTGGCTGTGCTCTTGGGACAGTAGGTTCCTGACTCTGAGGCCTCGTTTGTCACCTGAAAGTGGAATAGCGAGACCTACGCTGTGTAGACACATCCGTCAGATTCCACATTGCATGTGCATTTCCCCCTAGAAGTGGGGTTATTGGGGAGTCTGTGCCTTTTTGGGACTTTGCTGTCACCAGACCTTCAGGTGGTCCACCTTTGCGCAGGGCGACTGCTGGTCCGGGCTGTCCTTTCAGGCTGAGCTGTCTTTGTTTCTGAAAAATGGCTTTTTCTCCTGAAAAAAAGAGCAAATGCATTTCAGAGGAGTTTGAGGAATTCTCTCTGTGAGATTATTTGGTTTTCCAGGCATGACGTTGCAGCCCCCCTGAGTCCCCACTCGCAGGAAGTTTCCTGCTACATTGACTACAACATCTCCATGCCCTCCCAGAACCTCTGGAGACTGGTGAGTCCCCACTGGAAAGGGCTTCCGCTGTCCATCAGCAACGCTTGCTTTCTAACACAGAACGTTCGAAACCACTAGAATAATTCTGGTTGAGGTGTAAGATGAGGTAAGTGACTCACAGTCGTCAGTCAGATGTTTTCATAGGGAACAGAGCCGTCCTCTAATACAGGACACGGGGGTCTGCATGGCTTCTGTGTCAGAGGTCTATGAAACAGTTGATCGACATTTGGTGCTGGTTCGCATGGCTCCGTGTGGCTCCATGCTGGCTCGTGTGGGTCCGCGTGGCTCCATGCTGGCTCGCATGGGTCCCTGCTGGCTTGTGTGGCCCTGCGTGGCTCCCTGCTGGCTTGTGTGGCTCTGCGTGCCTCCGCATGGCTCCATGCTGGCTCGTGTGGGTCCGCATGGCTCCATGCTGGCTCGCATGGGTCCCTGCTGGCTTGTGTGGCCCTGCGTGGCTCCCTGCTGGCTTGTGTGGCTCTGCGTGCCTCCGCATGGCTCCATGCTGGCTCGTGTGGGTCCGCGTGGCTCCATGCTGGCTCGCATGGGTCCCTGCTGGCTTGTGTGGCCCTGTGTGGCTCCCTGCTGGCTTGTGTGGCTCTGCGTGCCTCCGTGTGGCTTCATGCTGGCTTGTGTGGCTCCGTATGGCTCCCTGCTGGCTCGCATGGGTCCCTGCTGGCTTGTGTGGCCCTGTGTGGCTCCCTGCTGGCTTGTGTGGCTCTGCGTGCCTCCGTGTGGCTTCATGCTGGCTTGTGTGGCTCCGTATGGCTCCCTGCTGGCTTGTGTGGCTGCGCGTGACTCCCTGCTAGCTCACATGGCTCTGCTAGGCAATGATTTCCTCCAACTTGGCTGCTTGTTTGGCCTCAAGATCAGGTCAGTGAAGACACAGGGTTTGGGGCTCTGGCCACCCTTCTCAACCAGTGGGACCTCTCTTGTCAATCCCCACCTGGTAGGGACAAGTGCCCTTCTTGTGAATGTTCTGGGAAGGCCTGGCCCTCCAGTGGGGGAGAATCCTCATAATCAGCCTTCAGGACTGCACGCTGCATCCTGGGAGAGGTGCAGGAGAGTCGTGTTCTGGGCCATTGCGCCATCTGTGAACTCAGGGACATGAGCACAATGTAGGGTGGCAGTCAAGCAATTCCAGTAGCTGCACTGGGCCAGCTCCATACAGTCAGCCTCTCCTTCCAGTCTCCAGCTGGCTGCTTAAGTGCAGCCCTCCATTTCGATTCTCATGAGTGACTGATCAGTGTGAGTGACATAACCACTTGGTGCGGTGCCTGGAGGCCTGCAGAGGCTGGCCACCCCTCTTAGCACAGCAGTGGGTGCCTCTGCCCCTCCTGTCTTCTCTGTGCTACAGACACTGGTGCTCATTCTGCTGCTCCACCTCCTCTGATGTCCCACCTTGACGTGAGCTCTTCCCACCTGCCCTTGTCACCACCTGCTCAAATCCCGATAGAATTTCCACTGAAGGTCCTGCCCTCTCCCTTCTGCGAGCTTGCTGCTTTCCCCCCTTTCTTCGGCCGCCGCCTCCTCAGTCCCTGCTGGCACCTGCAGCCCCCGCACGCCCACACCTCCAGGAACTGAAACTCACAGGACAAGAAGGAAGGATGGCTGACCGCAGAGCCTGCCCTTAGGCCAGGCCTCCTCCTTCTGCTCAGCCCAGGCAGCCCCTGTTTCTTGTCTACAGCTACGTGAGCTCATAGGGTTGTCAGGAGGCTCCTGTAAGTGAAGATACGACAATTCCAAGTGCGCTGTGGATGTTTGTGTTTTACTCCTGATATAAGGAATCCCCCTAAGGGCTTCTCACAGGGCAGTCTTCAGTCCTGGTGCCCTCTTTGTATTCACCAGAGAAGGACTGGGACATGTTCAGTTTGGAGTCCGAGCTCTGTGTCTTCTAAGTGAACAGAGAGGCAGTGTCAGACTTCGAAGTCCCAGCTCTCAAGCCTCACTGAGCAAAGGAGAGTGCACACCTCTTCCTGAGCCGGGTGCCAGCCCCAGCCTGCCTGCTCCCTCAGGCTTGCCCCTGTGTCAGGTCACATCCATTCATTGTTTGGTAACTGGTCTTCATTTTGCATTGAAGGAAATTTAGAAAAGAATGAAGTAATGAGCAGGGTCCGCTTTTACAGGACATTGTAAACAGAGAGTCAGACACAGAGGTCTGGAAGACCATCTTGTCAGAGGTCCGCTTTGTGCACCTGAACACCTCTGCCATCCTCAAGGTAAGGGAGCGCGGGTCTCAGGATCCCCTTCCTGACCTCCGCAGGTCCAGCAGGCCCCTAGAGCAGTACGGTTGGTCGGTCCTTGCCGTGTTTACACTGATGGGGGCGGGTCTTTACAACTCAGAGCTGAGTCCTGTCATGCACACCCTGCAGAGGAGAATCTATGCCCTTCTGGCCGCTGAATCATCAGTGAATCACAGGTCACTTGACCTGGTGGTGGGATGAGTCAGAGCCTTGGGCCTCCCATCATGCCCTCTGCCTTTCTGGATTTTGCTAGGTGAGTGGGGCACACCTCCCCGACTGGGGGTTTCGGCAGCTGGAGGTCGTTGGTGAGAAGCCATCCCGGGGCTCCCACGAGAGCATGGTGTGGAACGTGGAGGAGCACCGCTATGGCAAAAGTGAGTCCCTGGGCACACTCAATGGCACATGGTGCTCACACAAGCTTTCGTCCAGGGGAGCTAGCCAGTGTCCACTGTCCCTCCCTGTGCAGCTGAAGCTATAAACAACTAAAGATACTACTCCCAGGTATGGTTGGAAGGCAGCAAGCTGGGCTTTCTTAGTTGAAAGGTCCAAATCTGGCAGGGTCGCACTGCCTATCATGGGAAAACTAAATGGAAGGTTGCGGTTTGACAGTCATTGTAGGTCGTTTGAAAAGCAGGGAAGTCAGCTTTCTGCCAAGCTGACAGCCTCTCCCATGAGTTCCCTGACCTTATTCCACTCATGTCTTTGGGTTCTGATCTGTTCTGTCAGGCCAAGAACAGAAGGAGAGGGAGCTGGAGCTGCACTCACCCACTCAGACTGACGTCAGCAGAAACCTGAGCTTCATGGCCAGATTCTGGGAGCTGCAGGTGATGCCCAGTCCCGGAGAAGCGCGGCTTTGCCCGTTGGGAGCCAGCTCCTCGCTGAGGAGAGCTGTGGTCTGTACAGTTCAGACCTTCCCAATGCCAGTCTTTAAACTGGAACCTGGTGGTCAGTAAAGGAGTGTTTCCTCTGTGCTGTGAGCGATACGTGGCACTGTCAGTCTTGTGCTCATGGCTTTGCAGGCAGGAACCAAGGAGATTCTGCAGTGACATAGCTTTGCCACATCACCACGGTGTGTTTTAAGGCTCCCTCCTGGGCCAGGTTGAAATGGCCCAATGTCAACAGGTGGAGCCCTAAAGAAGTCAGGTCCAGAGACTTGGGGTCCTGAATTTAAAAGTGCCCTGAGCCCCAAGTCCAACAACTTAACCCACAGGCAGGGTGACTGGAGCCCTGGGTGAGGTGCCATCTGTCTCCTGACAAGAGTGCCATCAGTCACAATGCCGCTGTTGTACACTCCAGACGAGCCTGGACCCCCATGTGAAAGGGACAGAAGTTTACCCAGCCCCTCCGGCACGTCCCCGAGCATGAAGGTGTCTGTGTGTCCGTTTGACCCTGAATCTCCTGGCTTTTTGCAGTGGAGGGTGCTATCATTGAGAAGTGATGATTCAGAGCACAAGTACAGCTCCACACCTCTGGACTGGGTCACCCTGGACACCAGCATCGCTTACTGGTTGCACCCCAGGACCAGCGTGAGTGCAATGCTCGGGCCAGATGTGGTCAGAGGGCTGTGGTCGGCCGACATCTCTGGCATTAGGAGCAGCCATTGCGTCTACATGGTCCTCGTCTTCTCCAGAGCCTTTCCTAACAAAAGCCTATGACTTACTTTTCTCTAAGTAGTTTGGCAGTGCGAGGCCAAGACTCCATCAGATGCCAGGCACTAAGGTCCTAGCATGTCTGCATCAGAGGAAACCAGGCTGTACTGCTTTTGTGGGAGCCCTTTGTTCCCCTTTCTGGCAAAAGTGGCTCTAAAAATATTCCCACTTTATTACCTGCGCAGCAGCTGTTGTCTGAACCTATCAGAGCTTTGTTTCCATTCATTGTCAGCTCTGCTTCCCAGTAGCACCTCCACAGCACCGCCAAGCAGTCCACACTCAGCAGACAGTCACAAGCACTTGTGCTGAGACTGCTCCCGTCGCCTCTTCCCGCCCAGAGGTGTGGACGCAGGGTCACCCATGCAGCAGGGGCTGAAGTGAAGGGATGGGGGGGCAGGCCCCAGACTTCATCCTCGGCTCTGCCTGGCTCCTCTGTGAATACCTCTGGTAGAAAGGAGTCCCATCTACACCCGGTTTTGAGTTTCAACTTAGACAATTGGGGATCTGACACTTGTCTAGAAAAGGTCTCTTTGGGAGCAAGCACATCGCCTTAGTAATAAGGGCTGGGGGATCCTAGGGTGTGCCTGGCAGGCACACAAGCATCTTCACTGGACCAGTGGCTGACAGTATGTCCCTGTGACCCTCAGGCTCAGATCCACCTGCTTGGGAACATTGTGATCTGGGCTTCGGCCAGCCTCGCCACAGTGACATACCTCCTGCTGTTCTTCTGGTACCTGCTCAGACGTCGTAGGAACACCTGCAGCCTCCCTGAGGGTTCGTGCAGCCTCACAGGTCGTTCTCAGGCCTCTGGTTCTGACGAGAGTTCACTGTGCCTCAGGACCAGGAATCTGCACTTTAAGGCAACCTCTGTGCTTCCTTCATT
>JAVSCE010008195.1:0-95962 GCA_032199065.1 Smutsia gigantea | reverse complement strand
AGAAATGACATATATTCTTTTTTAAAATTTATTTATTTTTATTAAAGTATCATTGATATACCCCCTTATGAAGGTTTCACATGAAAAACGTGGTTACTACATTCATCCACATCATCGAGTCCCCCTCAACCCCATTGCAGTCACTGCCCATCAGTGTAGTAAGATGCCACAGAGTCACTACTTTTCTCTGGGCTGTACTTCCTTCCCCATGCCCCCCAACACATCTTTTTTTTTAGCTGCTATTATTTATTTATTTATTTATTTTTATTGTGAAATGATTATCACAGTAAGTTTAGTTAACATCCTTCAACATACATAGTTACAAATTATTTTTTCTTGCGATGTGAACTTTTGAAGTTTTTTCTCTTAACAACTTTTCAATACACAAGACATTATTGCTCACCATGCAACGAACAAGTTCCACTACAGTGAACAAGCTCCCACAAGGTGAACAATGCAAGGAACATAGTGAACAAGTTCTCACAAGGTAAACAATGCAAAGGCAGTCATATCAGAGAAACTAATTCAGTTACTATAATCAATCAAGTCAACTATGATTATTCATATGATATTTATACTTAAATTATAATTGAATCCCACATTTCCCCCTTTTTTGTTTTAATTGACGCAAATGCATATGCATATATTTGTGGAAGGTACCAGAATAATGATTAGCAGGGCTCGGCCTGTGACATAGCTTGTCACAGGCAATGTCTCTCTCATCTGGAGGGGTGAGGTTCTATGCCTCACCTCATTTGGCCCCCACATTGCTCACTTGAGGTCCCTTGCGACTGTGCCTGTCTTAGGTTGTTCCTCCCATGAGGAATCTTACCCGTCTCTGGCTAACCAGCCATCTGCTGGGACCAAACAGGGAGATAAAATACGAAAGAGAGGACAGCCAGCAGCTATAATTCTGGATAAAATCACAATATACATGATTATTTTCTTGCAGCAAATGCAGGTGGGGAATCAGCATATGATTTCACAAAGTTGTTTAAAAGGAATCACTTATTTCTTGAAGTTAATTCTCGAAAAGTGGCATATGCTTGTATTGGCTTTAAAAGACCAACAACTGCCTTCCACACACGCACTAGGAGAACAGGAATACAAATGCATAACAGTATTAGACCTACAATTATAGGCCATATCCAATGAAACAAAGAAAACCAATTTAACAGTCCAGGCATGTGTGAAAACTTATCAATAACATGGTGAATGTTGTCTATTTGATCTTGAATACTATGCGAAAAATCAAATTAAAACAACATATCCCTGGAAATTGTTCACATCCCATATGTTCTTTTTTTTTAAATCACTTATTCTTTATTAGCTTCTCCTAAGTATTCTTTTTTTAATAATTTATTTTGGATCATTAATCTACAATTACATGTGCAATATTATGATTACTAAACTACCCCCTTCATCAAGTCCCCCACACCAACCCCATTACAGTCACTGTCCATCAGCATAGTGAGATGCTATAGAGTCACTACTTGTCTGCTCTGACTTGTAAAGCCCTCCCCATGCCCCCCAACATTACATCTGCAATCATAATGCCCCTTTTTCCCTCTTCTCCCTCCCTTCCACCCATTTTCCCCAGTCCCTTTCCCTTTGGTAACTATTAGTCCATTCTTGGGTTCTGTGAGTCTGCTGCTGTTTTGTTCCTTCAGTTTTTTTTCTTAGTTCTTATACTCCACATATGAGTGAAATCATTTGATACTTGTCTTTTTTGGCTTGGCTTATTTCACTGAGCATAATGCCCTCTAGCTCCATCCATGTTGTTGCAAATGGTAGGATTTGTTTTCTTCTTATGTCTGAATAATATTCCATTGTGTATATGTACCACTCTTCTTTATCCATTCATCTACTGATGGACACTTAGGTTGCTTCCATTTCTTGGCTATTGTAAATAGTGCTGCGATAAACATAGGGGTGCATCTGTCTTTTTCAAATTGGGCTGCTGCATTCTTAGGGTAAATTCCTAGGAGTGGAATTCCTGGGTCAAATGGTATTTCTATTTTGAGTTTTTTGAGGAACCTCCATACTGCTTTCCACAATGGTTGAAATAATTTGCAGTCCCAACAGCAGTGTAGGAGGGTTCCCTTTTCTCCACATCCTCGCCAACATTTGTTGTTGTTTGTGTTTTGGATGTTGGCCATCCTCACTGGTGTGAGGTGATATCTCATTGTGGTTTTAATCTGCATTTCTCTGATGATTAGCGATGTGGAGCATCTTTTCATGTGCCTGTTGGCCATCTGAATTTCTTCTTTGGAGAAGTGTCTATTCATGTCCTCTGCCCATTTCTTAATTGGATTATTTGCTTTCTGTTTGTTAAGGTGCATGAGTTCTTTATATATTTTGGATGTCAACCCTTTATCAGATACGTTTTTTATGAATATATTCTCCCATACTGTAGGATGTCTTTTTGTTCTACTGATGGTGTCCTTTGCTGTACAGAAGCTTTTCAGCTTGATATAGTCCCACTTGTTCATTTTTGCTTTTGTTTCCCTTGCCCGGGGAGATATGTTCATGAAGAAGTTGCTCATGTTTATGTCCAAGAGATTTTTGCCTATGTTTTTTTCTAAGAGTTTTATGGTTTCATGACTTACATTCAGGTCTTTGATCCACCTTGAGTTTACCTTTGTGTATGGGGCTAGACAGTAGTCCAGTTTCATTCTCTTACATGTAGCTGTCCAGTTTTTCCAACACCAGCTGCTGAAGAGGCTGTCATCTCCCCATTGTATATCCAAGGCTCCTTTATCAAATATTAATTGACTGTATATGTTTGGGTTAATGTTTGGATTTTCTATTCTGTTCCTCTGGTCTGTGGGTCTGTTTTTGTGCCAATACCAAATTGTCTTAATTACTGTGGCTTTGTAGTAGAGCTTGAAGTCAGGGAGCGTAATTCCCCCTGTTTTATTCCTCCTTCTCAGGATTGCTTTGGCTATTTGGGGTCTTTTGTGGTTCCATATGAATTTTAGAATTATTTGTTCCAGTTCATTGAAGAAAGCTGTTGGTAGTTTGATAGGGATTGCATTGAATCTGTAGATTGCTTTAGGTAGTATAGCCATTTTGACAATATTTATTCTTCCTAGCCAAGACCATGGGATGCATTTCCATTTGTTAGTGTCCTCTTTAATTTCTCTTAGGAGTGCCTTGTTGTTTTCAGGGTACAGGTCTTTCACTTTCTTCGTTAGGTTTATTCCTAGGTATTTTATTCTTTTTGATGCAATTGTGAATGGAATTGTTTTTCTGATTTTTCTTTCTGTTAGTTCATCATTAGTGTATAGGAAAGCAACAGATTTCTGTGTGTTAATTTTGTATCCTGCAACTCTGCTGAATTCAGATATTAGTTCTAGTAGTTTTGGAGTGGAGTCTTTAGGGTTTTTATATACAGTATCATATCATCTGCAAATAGTGACAATTTGACTTCTTCTTTACCAATCTGGATGCCTTGTATGTCTTTGTTTTGTCTGATTGCCGTGGCTAGGACCTCCAGTTCTATGTTGAATAACAGTGGAGAGAGTGGGCATCCCTGTCTTGTTCCTGATCTTAGATGAAAAGCTTTCAGCTTCTTGCTGTTAAGTATGATGTTAGCTGTGGGTTTGTCATATATAGCCTTTATGATGTTGAGGTACTTGCCATCTATACCCATTTTATTGAGCGTTTTAATCATAAATGGATGCTGGATTTTGTCAAATGCTTTTTCAGCATCTATGGAGATGATCATGTGGTTTTTGTTCTTCTTTTTGTTGATGTGGTGGATGATGCTGATGGATTTTTGAATGTTGTACCATCCTTGCATCCCTGGGATGAATCCCACTTGATCATGGTGTATGATCCTCTTGATGTATTTTTGAATTCAGTTTGCTAATATTTTGTTGAATATTTTTGCATCTACGTTCATCAGGGATATTGCTCTGTAATTTTCTTTTCTGGTGAGGTCTTTGCCCGGTTTTGGTATTAGAGTGATGCTGGCTTCATAGAATGAGTTTGGAAGTATTCCTTCCTCTTCTATCGAATGGGAGGCTGTTGATCACAGTAAGAAGTGTAAGTACGGCCACGCTTCCCCAGTCACCAGCTAAGGCGTCGGAAACTCCCCAGGACTCCCAGCCTGCTGGGCTGAGTGTGCCGGGGCAGTCCAGCTCCTCCACTGGGCTCCTGTCTCTTTAAGACCTCTAAAGAAAGCACGCGCTTTTTTTTTCCTTCCCGGGAGCTGGCTGCAAGCACCCTGGCGCATTCCCCCGCTCAGATTCTGCCCCTCTGTCTCTCCAATCTCCGCTGTACTGAGCAATGTGGGTCAGCACTCCCCGCGCAGATCACCGGGGCTGGCTACTTCGCGGGGTGTACTTCCACTGTCTCCTGGCTCTGAATCCTCTCCTCCCACCGGTGCGCTGGGGTGGGGGAGTGCTCAGGCCCTGCCGGGTCGCGGCTCCGTATCTTACCCACCTCTTGGGGTGCTGAGTCCTCTCGGGTGTAGCTGCTTGCTGTGCGCTTTCCTGTGTATTCTGGTCTCTCTTTTAGGAATAGATGTATTTGCTGTATTTTCATAGATAAATATAGTGTTGGGAGGAGATTTCTGCCGCCCTGCTCACATTGCCATCTTCCCGGAAGTCCTCTCCCCACACATCTTAACACCCCACCTCAATCCCGATCTCCCTCCCTCCCCACCCACCCTCCCCCACCCCTTCCCTTTGGTAACCGCTAGTCCCTTCTTGGGAGAAAAGACATATTCTTAATCCCCTGGCATTGGATAGAACTGGAAGAAAATAATAGCTGTGGAAAAATTTGCCAGAGTATTTCTTCCTTTTTTTTCCCTCCCATTCATCTGTGAGGACATGCTATTATTAGAAGTAGCATGAGGGCAGTCAGGTATGTTATGGTTAGACAAGGGGAAAACTGAGCTGCAGCTAACAAAAACTTGCTGACCACTGAGACGGGGTCCTCTAAGGTTTTGTGGTACCTTAGATTAAGCCATCAGTAGTTCAGATTTTGAATCTTTATTTTTCTGCTTTAGTAACCTGGTCAAGTCAGTTCGATGAATGAGTTAAATGAATTCATGGATTCTCATGCCAAACTGTTTCTTTTGAGAATAATATGTAAACCAGAATGCTAATTTGTTAATTTACAATGATAAATGTAAAACCAAAGAACAGATTGTATGTTTTACTAGCTACTTGATATACTCTTTCTTGGCAGGAAAATCTGTATGGGAAGCTATATAGTTATAATCAGAAAGTTTTCTGGGAAATAGGAACCTGGAGCAAGAAAAATTAGATGGGTAATCTAAATGCAGGGTTGTCAAATTATGATAACTGAATGCAACCATTTCAGTAGTAAGGACATATTTGCCAAGAGAGGTTTTCTTTTTCTCCACTACTATCCTCTTTCATGTGGATTTAGCTAGAATGGTATAATTCCTAGCTTCACACTATCCTATTTCCCATCCCAGTGAAGAGAGTGACATCTGATTGGTAAAGTCAAGAATGACCTAGGCATCTTGCTTCATTTTCTCTCTTTTTTTTCTTTCTTCAGTAAGGCTGCTCTCAGAGAGTGCATATTTCTTACTTGGTCCAGAGTGTTACTCAGGGCCAACTTCTCCATTAAAGCACAATGGACACAATGTCTAGGGTCCAAGATACTTTCAGTGGCACTTAAAATGTTTTTAGTTTAAAATCAGAAGGAAAAAATTAGCTTGTTGGTCAAAGAAAATGTTTAAAAATATTAATATATATATATATTTATTTTATTTTATTTTTTTATATAATTTATTTTGGTATCATTAATCTACAATTACACGTGTAATATTATGGTTATTAAACTACCCCTTCTTCAGGTCCCCCCCACCCACCCCATTACAGTCACTGTCCATCAGCATAGTGAGATGCTATAGAATCACTACTTGTCTTCTCTGAGTTGTACAGCCCTCCCTGTGCCCCCGCCAACATTACGTCTGCTAATCGTAATGCCCCTTTTTCCCTCTTATCCCTCCCTTCCCACCCATCTTCCCCAGTCCCTTTCCCTTTGGTAACTATGAGTCCGTTCTTGGGTTCTGTGAGTCTGCTGCTGTTTTGTTCCTTCAGTTTTTTTCTTTGTTCTTATACTCCACATATGAGTGAAATCATTTGATACTTGTCTTTTTCGGCTTGGCTTATTTCACTGAGCATAATACCCTCTAGCTCCATCCATGTTGTTGCAAATGGTAGGATTTGTTTTCTTCTTATGGCTGAATAATATTCCATTGTGTATATATACCACATCTTCTTTATCCATTCATCTACTGATGGACACTTAGGTTGCTTCCATTTCTTGGCTATTGTAAATAGTGCTGCGATGAACATAGGGGTGCATCTGTCTTTTTCAAACTGGGCTGCTGCATTCTTAGGGTAAATTCCTAGGAGTGGAATTCCTGGGTCAAATGGTATTTCTATTTTGAGTTTTTTGAGGAACCTCCATACTGCTTTCCACAATGGTTGAACTTATTTGCAGTCCCACCAGCAGTGTAGGAGGGTTCCCTTTTCTCCACATCCTTAAAAATATTAATATATTTTTATTTATATCAGTGCAGACATAAAATATATATTTTTTGTGGAGGAAGGAACTCATGAAGGCAGAAGTGCCTGGGGCCCAGTGTAAGATACAATGTGGTCCTATGCTGCCTGTGGAACAGGGTGGGCAAATTATTCAGGGGTTCAGGTGACAGGTCAGCTTGGTTCTCATGAGCTACATCCTTAGTTAGCCCTGATCAGTTCAAGGTGCTATCTGACCCATCATTTACCTATGTTTGCATTTTATTCTCAATTTGGGCAGAGAAGAACAAAGCTATTATTGGGTTCCCTCAAGACCCTGATATAAATCTCAGGAATATATATTTACTGAAGTGAGTTGAAGGAGACTGGAGAATTTGTGTAGGAAGCATTGCTACCCTGATCAGTGCCGGTCAATTTCTGCCAAAATACCTTTAAAGTAACTTGCCTTTTCTCTCCTCCATGTAGATCAAACCTGTTTATATTTTGGAATAAACCAAAAGAAAGATGAGGAAATGCACTGACATCATCCTACAGATCATGATTGACTTCTGACTTGTAACAGGTTTTTTGCAATAATCCATGAAAGCACGCAATAAGACATGCTTATGCCCTACCATGAATAAATGTCCAATGCAGGACATATTTTGAAACACTCACATACATCTGTGTGAGACACAGAGCAAAATCTGGCACTACTTTACCTAATAAAAAGTCACTTATTTTAGGTAATAATAATATATTCAGAGAGAAAGTTAGAATTACAAATAACATTTTTTTCTAGGAAAATAATTATATTCTTGTTTTTTCCCCCTCTTAATTAGTTTACTTGATTAAAATTCTGGATATTTCTTTGACTTTTAGTTTTAAAGCAATTATAAGTTTTGGTTCTCAACATGAAGTTTTTTGCTAACTTCAATTTAAAAATTCACTGATGATAAAACTAAAACATTATTATTATTATTTTCATTGAAGTCTCATTGATATACAACCTTATGAAAGTTTCACATGAACAACACTGTGGTTTCAACATTCACCCATATTATCAAGTCCTCACCCTCCCATTGCAGTCACTGTCTATCAGCATAGTAAGATGCTATAGAGTCATCACTTGTCTTCCCCCTGCTATATACTGCCTTCCCCGTGACCTACCTATATAGTGATTATGAATTATAGTACTCCTTAATCCCCTTCTCCCTCCCCAGGTCCTCCCTTTGGTAACCACTAGTCCCTTCTCAGAGTCTGTGAGTCTGCTGCTATTTTGTTCCTTCAGCTTTGCTTTGTTTTTATACTCCACGAGTGAGTGAAGTTATTTGGTACTAAAACATTACTATTGAAAAATGAATACAAATGAGTTAGAAAACATATACAACCCTTTCAGTGCAATTAGAGAATAACTTATATTTATCGAGCATTTACTTACGTATTTTCATCCAGATTATCATATTTAATCCTTCTAATGACCCTCTAAGGTTAGCATCTTTATCTCCACTTTAAAATTGAAGAAACTGAGGCTGAGAACAGTCATTTATCTTTCCAGAGCTCCTACATTAATGACATGTCAGAACTAAAAATGTGATCCTACACCTGTTTAAAAGCCAATATTATATCCCACTTTACTATCTTACTCCCTTTAGTAAAAATAAAAACAATGGTGCTTTGTATGTACATGTCTTATCTGAGAAAAATTACAACAAAGCTCCTTAAGGACAGGAGCTGTGTCTTTTACAATATCCCTAAATTCTCAAGAAATAAATATGGTCTGAATGAAGAAGAACAGCTCTCGGTATTGATGTAATGTTATTTGATTTTTCAATGGGATTTCAATGATAAAAATCATTTGTGCTCTTCTATACCTTAGTATTTAAGTGCATTTTTTCTGACTTATTTCACATGAGAGATAATTCATCACCCTGTAAATTCACCTTATATAAAAAGTACATAGACATTTAGGAAGCTTCTTCTATGTTACAACCCTTGCAATGTGCATTATGATACCAGGCTCATATAAAATATATTTAACTTCACTTGCGGGTTGTTTAACTCTGGGAGTTGCTTTACAAATACCGTTCTAGGTCTTGTAAGAATTTTTCTAAGTACTTCCTATCTTTTCAGTTCTGGAAAAAATGATATAAAATAAATAGTAAAAGGATAGCACTATTTATAGATTTGAAAACATGAAAAAAGAAATGGACATTGTCTTGTGAAAGGGTTAGCCTCAAAGCCTTAACTAGCCCTTGGCGTTGTAAACTCAATTTGAATATGCTCAAATAATGATCACCCAAGTTCTCTTCATGTTGGATTGGTGCTCTTGCCCTGTTCCCCAATGCCTTTCCTGTCAAAATACAAAACAGCTTAAGCCAAATAAACAAGGATGCCCACAATCCTCAAACTCTGTCCTAACTAGAAAAATTCAAGAATTTGTCCTGAAGCAGGCCATCTCTAAACATTAATGGAGAAGTCTCAGTTCTAGGCAAGGAATGAGACTGAGTCTAGTAGATGGGATGTGCTACTTGGCCCTTGGCCCAGTTTATATTTTCCATTAGCAAACACTAGTTTAGGGTGAATATCTTTTAGAATGCCCTTGAATTTGCTGTCTCTCAATTTAAGAGAGGTTTTTAAAAAAACAGTATAATCAAATTTTGAGAACCCAAATGTATTTCATTATAAAGAACTTCACATTTCATTTTAACAAGCATTTACAGAAAACCTACTGTAGGAGCTAAACTCTTTTGGATGCCACTATCAGAAAACAACTCAAGTTAGCTCAGGCCAGAAAAGGGGAGGTTTATTATAACAAGACAGGAGTGTTTTAAAGAAACTAAGGATGGGGATACAGCTGGCCCCAGGAAAGACTAGAACCAAGTTCTTGACAGCCCACATAGTATTTTCTCTCCACTTCTTCAGTCCCTCTTCTTTGCTTATGTGTTTTATTCCTTTCTCGAGGACAGCTTGCTTTGCTCACCTGGCCTCATGTAGAATATAGCTGCCTCCATCTCCTGAGTTAACCCCATAAGGCTTAGTCGCACAAAGAAATGTAATCTCTCTAGAATCCCATATTTTTTTTCTTACTTAAATGGTATTTTTTAAAAAGCAAATAGCCTTTGATTAAAAAATGTAGAATGAAGTCTCTCCAGCCTCTTTACTCTAGCTACCCAATTCCCTTTCTCAAAGACAAACAATGGTACTAGTTTATTCCATTTCCTTCCAGAGATATTACAGGTATGTGATAAAATACATCTATCTATCTATCTATCTTTTATTCTCCTCTCTCCACTTTTTTCGCATTAATGGCAGTATACCATATGCATACTTTTTAAAATTAAAGTGTCATTATTATACAATCTTACCTTGGTTTCAGATGTACATTACAGTGGTTCAGCAGTACCCATTATCAACTTACATTGTGATTGTGAATTAGTGTCCCTTTATCCTCTTCCCCCTCCCCCCTGCACACGCCCCAACCCCTTCCCCTTGGTAACCACTAGTCACTTCTCAGTGTTCATGAGTCTACTGCTGTTTTGCACCCTCTGTTTTGCTTTGTTTTTATATTTCACTGAGCGTAATACCCTCTAGCTCCATCCACATTGTTGCAAATGGCAAAATTCTTTATTTTTATGGCTGAATAATATTCCATTGTGTACACATACCACATCTTCTTTATTCATCCATCAATGGACACTTAGGTTGCTTCCATGTCTTGGCTGTGTTTGTGTGTGTGTGTGTGTGTGTGTGTGTGTGTGTGTGTGTGTGTGTGTGTGTGTGTGTCTGGGGACATATCTCCTTGTGTCTCTTTGTATCTTTTCCAATTAGGGATTTGTTTTCTTCAGGTAAATTCCTGGGAGTGGAATTACTGGGTCAAGTGGTCTTTCTTTTTTTAGGAACCTCCATACTGCTTTCCACAGTAGTTGCACAATTTACATTCCCACCAACAGTGTGGGAGGGTTCCTGTTTCTCTACATCCTCACCAGCATTTGTGGTTTCTTATCTTTTGGATAGTGGCCATTCTAACTTGACCATATACACATTTTTCACTGAGTAATTTATCCTGGAAATCTGTACAGTATCAGCAGAGAATATCATCATTCTTTGATATTATAGGATTCCATGTTTTAATGTAGCATACTATATTTAACCAGTTCCCCGTTGATATTTAGTTTTTCCCAATTTTTTGCTATTACAATAATGTTGCAATGAAAAAAACAGGAACACGCATGCACACACACATATATACATATATAATTTTAGAGAGTAATTTGTATTTTTTTCTGTAAGCAGTCTTTTCTATGCTTTGTCCAGTTTTTTCTATTGGGTTGCTGGTCTTTTACTGATTTCTAGGTATTTGTATATTAGAGAAATCAGTCCTTTATTTCTGATGTGAATTGCATTTTGTTACCATTTGTCATTTGATTATACTAATGGTGCTTTTATCTTTGTTGCAATTCTAGTTTCCCAGGAAGGTGCTAATTGGCTAAAGACACCCTCCCTTGGTTAATTAACTGTCACTGGGGAGGTGGAGTCATTTTTTAATACCCTGGAATCTGCCCTATGGAATGGGGATTAGTAAAAACTAAAAAGGAAATTATGAGCTAGGCTAAAAGGTATCTACTATATTTCAATATCTAAGAACATTTTCTAGTCATTGGGGACACATCTTGTCTAGGGGATATGACTTCACAAGTTAAGTGAAGATACACCATAACAAATAGTTACCATCGCAATTGAGTAAGAGAGGTAAATACAAATTGTTTTGGGCCTAGTAAGAAACAGTTCATTATGTTTGGGGCATCTGGGAAAACTTTATAGGAGAAAAGGGCATTTCAGCTGGTCTGTAAAGAGACAAATAAGTGAAAAAGAATGACTAGGTTGGCCAGTGTTTCAGCATCATTGGAACTGGATGTATTGGGAATTGTGATTATCACAAATGGAAGAGTAATGTAACTGAAAGATGTCAACACATATGGTTAGAGGTCATAACATTTCTTTATTGGCAAATGATATGAAATCTTACAGTAATAGATAGTTGGAGCTACCACAATATGCTTAAGTACAGCTTCCTGTAAAAATCTCTCACAGACACAGGACTGTGGTTGCTGTCATAGTCACAGGAAGATTCCACCAGGCATGAGGAAGCTATCTTGCCACTCTGCAGTTCTAGTTCTTTTAGGCTGTTCTTTTTGTTTTTGTTTTTTTAACTCTCTTTGCCAGTCCTGTTTCCACCCTTCCCTGTCAGGTTGTAGACTGCCTCATGTCTGCCCATTCACTTATGGGGAAATTGGGTAAAACAAAGTAAATTTCTCAAGAGTATCCTTTAGTGGATGTAGACTTGAGGTCTATTTGAAGTCCATTTCTGTAGGAGCAGCAGGCCTTGGAAGCATGGGCTGAGGGATTTGGATTTTATCTTCAAACATACAGATGAATGTTTCCTCCCAAAGAATGATGTAAAAGCAGATGTCTTGAGGTACTCTCCATGAATAAAGGATTTTTGGTCAAGTTAGTTTGAAATATTTAATTTTATATCCCTCTCTTAGAGTTTATAGTGCACATTGTCATATTAAAAGCTCAGAATTTATTCAAAGTTGAAGCACAGAGTACAATGAGAAGCCTTCAATTTAAAAGAAATGTAAAACCTCATTATCCCTCATTTACACATCTTCTCAAATAATGCTTATTACAATTTTGAGAAAAGCTAACATAGTGGAGAGCGGTGAAGTTTCTGAGAGAGACAGATTTGGTTTTTCATCAGGTTTTCACTTAGGCTGGAATGCCATCATTCTCAATTTTGTTTTCTTGTTGTTTTAGTTTGCTTATGTTTTTTGTTTATTTTTGTTGTTAGTTTTTCAGGAGTAGATTTCTTTTCCCTTCATCTCCCATCCCCCACCTTACTGAGGTATAATTGACAAAACTGTACGTACTTAAACTGTACATGATTTGATATACATTGTGAAATGACTACCACAATTAAGATATCCTTCAACTCACAGTTACCATTTACGTGTGTGTGTAATTTCCTGTTGGCAAATTTCAATTCTTAAAAGCTATCTCCTCTCAGTAGATGTTCTTAGTATCCTATTTCTTCCCTCAGGATGTTTCTTCATTTTTTAAAAATAGCACTTTATGCCTACCTTTTATAGATAAATAACTGCACAAATTATTTTTCTTCATGATTGAGTCCACTAAAAACTGCAAGTATTAACTACCGTCTGTTGAACCTCCACTTTTACATGCTTTCAATATTTTATAATCAGAAAGTAGATATAATGAATGTATTTGAGAAATGAGAAAACTGGGTTTTGGAGGGCTTTAAGTGATTGTTTTTTAAGGCCACAGAGCTTGCAGTTCCTGTTGAGAGTGGCAAAGCAATCTTTTATAAAGATAAGCCCGTTGATACTTATTTACTTTAGATAACAGCAGTATTACCCACTATCCAGTTTCCACTAGCTTTACAATGTAAAACACAGGAGTTCCAGTATATGTTGGTCCTACTTTCTTTTGGTAAATTCTTGCAACAATGTTATTCTAAGTTTATTTGGGAATGAAAACAAGTATTTATCGGCTATTACGTAGAGGAGGAAAAAATCCTCAGACAGATTTTCTTTTGATTTGCCATATGCTGTGTTATAGAGTGATGTTCACTCATTCTTTTACTCAGCAAATATCCATGTAATGTTTATTTTGTACAAGGCACTGAGTTTGGCAGTAAGGAATACAGTGCTGAATGGGAAACAGAACCTATCTTCAAGAAACTGATGATTTACTAAGGGAAATTATAAATAGTAAATAATTATAATTAAGCAGGATGTTTCAAGTCAAAATCAAAGTATAGGAATGCAAAGATTAGGATGGCATAGATTACTTTTGATTGGGAGGAAATCAAACTTATGTTTCTTATGTTCTAAACATCAACGTAAACAAGCATGTTTAGAATTTGGCCAGTAAATAGACTAAAGAATCAAAGATGGCTTTAGACAAATATAAAAAATTTGTTTATGATGCATTGGTCACTTTATTGACAAAAAATTCAAGACATATGAACTTTATTATTTTCTTTAAGGCCAGTCTTTCACCTAAAGAAATGACAGAGTTCATCTTATTTAAAGTGTTAAGTAGTAGGTATTTTGCCATTCTATGAGACATCTGGCATTTCGAGAATTAAATATTGTAACCCAACCAGTTAGAAGATTAGAGAGCACAGTGTGATCTGGAGTAGCACTTAGGTATTTAAGGTATATTAAAAAAAGTTTCTTCTTTGAGATTAAAAGATACATAATCTTGAATGAGAATGGGCATGATACACACAACCCATTCATCCAACGTTTTGACCTACTGTTGACGTCTCATCCTTAAAAAGATGTGTTGTACTTTTTCTATTGGCTTAGAATTTAAACAATAGAAGAAGGAAATCTTTATAAAATATTCAGAAAGGAAGGCTGGCATTGTGAATGTTGAGTAAAGATTGCTCTGTTCTTTGAGTCTGAATTTCAGAATTTTATAGTATTGATGTAATAAGCAAAAGGCCAGGGTTATGTCTTGGTGGCTTGAAATATATTTTTCAGTGTTATTTCTCATTGTTCAGACAAGATGTGAGGAATCTTTAACATTGTTCAAAGGAAAACCAGGAATTTAAATGCCAGTTTTCATTATCATGGTGAACATATTTCATATGAACAAAATTAATATTAATTTGCTGGATATGTTTGAAGTTTATAATTATTGGGTTCTTTCACTTCTCAAGTGGCATATATCACTGTTATTAGTCTCCTTTAATGGCTCTTCAGAGGCAGAGTTAATGTTAGGTTCTCAGTAATAGCTATTTATACCTTCATTCTGGGTTCTTCATTAGAATTTTTGTTTTAAAATTTAATAAAAGCAATAAAGGTGTTTGTATTGCAGTTTTTAAATATCAGGACTCGACGAATCTCTTAAAAATACAAAATCACACGGAAAAAAAACCCTTTTTTTCCTTTTGCATTTTTCTCTATGTGATTGGTTTCATGAGAAAGTTTATCCCCAGGTCTCTGCTTAAACATTTCTGTTTCAAAAAAAAGCCACTAAAATGTTTTCACTGAGAGTGCGTAGATGTCCCAATTAGACCTAGATGAAGATAAAAATCCACTTGCACTTCCCCCCAATTTCCACTCAGTTTAAAGCAATTACTGTAACAACATCAACAGTCTGTCTCTTCAATGCAAAGGAATACTGTGTCAGGAGGCTATTTCTCTATAAAAAACAGCGATGGAATAAAAATAATTACAAATGAGGGGGAAGAGAGGAAAAAACGGTTAAGCAGAACCACCACGATCACCTTAAATTTAAAAAATTCGAGTACCTGAAAACATGCCATTTCACGTCAGAACACAGAAGAAACAAACCAAGGAAAGCAGAGTTTCGGAGGGAAAAAAATGGAGCAGGCTTGGGGAACCTTGTTGCTTTGTCTTGACGCCTGAAAACTGCTCTAAGCCGGGCAAAGATCTGTACCTGCGGCTCTGCATTGCAAACGTGCACTCGTTTCTGCACTTCCGCCAGCATGTTCAGTCGGCACGTTGGCAGCGCTGGCTGAGACTAGGCAACTTTCGTCCCGCCGCAGGCCCTTTTGTCTCCCGGCTCCCCAGCAGCCGCGGCGTGTCCGCAGCCTGAGCACGTTGAGTCGCAGCCGGCCGAGCGCTGGCAAACCTCCCCGGGCAGCGCCGTGTGCGTGGAGCCGGGGTTCGCGCTCCCGCCGCCGCTGTGGGCTTGCCCGCCGCTAGTCAGCAGCCCACTCCGGCAACGCTAAGGGCGGCTGGCTGGCCCCCTCGCTGTCCCTCCTGACCTACGGTTGGGACCCCCAAGCTGGCGGGCCCGCCCAGGCTCTCATTTCCTCCCGCGTCTTGACCAGCGAGTACGACCTTGTGTTTCTGTTTAGCTTCTGGGCTGGGAGAGAGTGAAGAGAGCTAGAAACAGCCGTGGTTTACCACTCCGCTTATTTCGACACAAATTTCCAGCCCCTTATTGCTACGCTCACCAGCTCAAAACGGCTCCCGTCTTCCCCGAAAACCCGACCCAGTGAAAAGGGCGCTCTTCCTGTGATCCCCGACAAGGGAAGGGGGTAACACGTCAGGATTTGAAGCGAGCTTTTTTTCTGGGGAGTAGGAAACCCATCCAAGCCGCGGAAGCGGCCAGGCCAGGACTGGCGATCCTGAACAGAGGGAGGGGCGAGAGAGTACGCGGGCCCGGGTCGCAGGGTCGGCCCCGTGGGGCGGGCCGACGCTCTGCCGGAGCTCGGGGACGAACCAGAGGTCGCTGCTGGGAGCCGGCGGGTGTGGGGGAGGCTGAGGGCGGCGATCCACCTGAACGACGTGGCAGCCATTCCCAGCTCCCCGAGACCCCTCCCCATTCGGCCTCCCACCCGCCCTCTCGCGGCTGGCTGCTGCAAGGCTGCTCTTCCCTGGCCGGTCGGAGAGCGGCAGTGTCTCCCCGCCCGGCGCTCGCGGCGGCCACCGCTGCTCGCCAGCCCAGCACCGCTCCGGAGAGCGTAGCGGCGGCGGCGGGAAAGGGCTGCGTACCCGCGGCCCCGCGTCGCGCCCTCGACGACGCGGGCCCGGCCTCGACGCCCTCCGCCCGCTCCCTGAGCAGGTAAAGGCGGCGGGAGGGAGGCGGGGCGGTCGGTCCGGGGCGAGGGTCTCGGAAGGTAGGGATTCCGGGACCCCGATGCAAAGCGGAGGGCCGGAGGCAGTGGCGGGCGGAGCTGCAACCGAAACCAAATCCCCGAACGTGGGGACCCGGCGCGGGCCGCCTCCAGTCCAGCGCGCGGGCCCGGCCACCCGGACGGAAGGGAAGTGAGGCGTCGGTGAGAGGCGGGTCCTGGCGCACAGCCCGAGGCCGGGCTAAGGCAGGGGCCGCGGTCGCGGCCGCTTCACCGGCCTTCCGATCCCTGGCGGGCCTCCAGGCCGCAGACACACCCCTTTCGACCCCCCGGGCTTCTTGTCTGGAGGTTCCCGCCGGGACTTGATCTCGTGCCCCTTGGAGCACCTTCAGCGTTTCCCAGGCAGAGCCGCCTTGAACTTTGGGCTACTCTCCCGAGAGCACGTAGTTCTAGCAAAGCTGTTTATTTACTCCTTCAAATCCACACATTCTCTCACTCCACACTTTTCGATTTTGGATACTGCAGGGAGATATTCCCCGTCAGAGGTATTTGTTTCTGATAGACTCCCCACCCCCGCACTCCCCCGCAGCTTTAATCCTCACTGGGACCCTCCTTGAATCCTGCCCGGACCCTCGCCCAGGTATCCGTTTGGAAATATGTCTTCGATAGAATGAGTCATCTGACCGGGGGCACGGTTTGTTCCTTCTGTTCTTACGGTTGAAACAGTTTTTTCCCCCGTCAGATTACTAGAGTAGTATAAAGTGTAGATGCCAGATCACGCTCAGTGTGACTTTAAAAGAATCTTACTTTCAGCAACAGCCTTTAGAACTAGGATTTGATATTTGTGGCACTGACAGGTTTGTACACATTCTCGCCATGCAGTGGTTGTAATGCCTCCATAGCACAGTTCTGACTTGAAGGCAGGATTGGCCGGTTTTTCTACTCGACATTTTTAAGCCAATCAAGAAGCGCTGTTTGCCTGGAGACTGGTTAACTCAGGAAAGGTGGGGATTGGTTGATCTCAGAGAAGAAAATCCTGGATGAACCTGGTCTCAGGAAACAATGACTGATTTTGCAGCTTCCTTTCTTCTCTCAAAAAATTTTAAATGTTATCTTTTCATCCCAACGTCAGCCTTTTCGTTCCGTTTTATTATTTCCATTGTTTTTCTCTCAAATCTCCAGCTCTCTTCTGTAACTCGTTTTAATCTAATCCTTCAATTTTCAGTGAAAGAATCCTTACACGCTTTAAGAAATGTAAACAGGTGTTTGATGTTTTGATAATCAGCTCGGTTCAGTTTTCTTTTCTCACATTGTCCGGTTTTAAAGGTCAGAATTTAAGTCAACAATTTTTAGATCCTGTGCTAGAGCCTTTATTATTTAAGTGGCTGCTAGGATGGTGGGCGGAGGGGCTGCAGTGATGGAGATGGTGGAAGAATAGGAAAGAAATGGCTGCTTTTCTCCTTGGAGGCTACAATTTAGATCATGAAAAAAGGCTAACGTATAAAACAAAACAACCCCAGTACAAATCAGCCAACAGTATTTAGGAATGTCAATTTGTGTACCTGTTGACTTCAGTTGCTTTGAAGGGCAGAGTAAAGAGGACCTAGTACCGGCCTTAATAGAAAAAGTGGGCTTAAGTTATGGTTAAAGGAATGTGTTTTCTTTATTAAAGTAGTCATAGTATGTTGTACACAGAGGCTAACGAAATAACAGTGTAGGTGTATATATTTTTTAAACACCATCTGAGGATTTTCTTTTAAAATCTCCCTTCTTCATGATTATCCTGGTTATGCATGTCTTTTGATATGCAAAGCAATACCGTTTATTAGTCAATGGGAATTTTAGAAAACAGCTACTCTCTTTGCTTTCTTTTCCTTAAGTTTTTTATATGCAAACTCACCTTGTCTTAAGAAGAATCTCAGTTTGACAGGTCAAGCATGAATCTTAACAGACGACTATTAAATACCTTTTGATGTAGTTTTATTAGGAATTAAAGAAGAGATTGTACATTAAAAAAATTTTACCATGCGAGGCAATGAGTAAGTCAAACATTGTCCTCGTCACCCTTATCCTCATAGTAATAAAAATGGCTACCATATATTTATATGTGTGTGTGTGACAGGCACTGTTTTGAGCACTTTACGTATGCTGCTGTATTTGATTCTCACAGTTCTATGAGTATTGCACTATTATTGGTACTGTTTTAGAAATGAAACAGAAAATCTGAGAAATGTGAAGAAAGTTGCCTGAGGTCCCCTAGCTGGTATTTGGCAGAGCCAGGGTTCAGTCAAGCCTGGATCTTTGTGACCCCAACCAAACCTTACTCTTAGCACATTCTTTTCATGGCCCCCTGAAACAAAACCTTTGACATCAATTGATTACATTTCCAAATATCTACCATTTGTCCCATCAATTGTAAGATGGAGTATGATTTTATGTACCTTTACAAAATTAAAAAACAAAAGTGCTCCAAGTAAACTGTGACATGTCATTGATTTTAGGATGTATCCTTACTGCAGAAATAAAAATACGTCATAGAATTGATGAAATAAGATACATTGGTTTGTCCTGAACATTTTTCCTCTACATCACAATGAATAATTTAGTTTGCTTATGTAAAACCGTATTCATACTCTGAGTTTTGGTTAGTTGAATTTACTTTTAACCTTCCTACCCATTGTACTAAAGATTTAGATATGCTTAGATGGTCAGGCTAATGGAAGAATCTCAGCATTGTCCTCTGCGAATTATTTTATTAGTATATCTAGATTTTGGTTAATCAGTTTGTGGTGTCCAAACTCACATAACTTCAAAAATTGAAAGATAATTTCATTGATTTTCATGGGAGAATGAGAGAGTAAAGAAGAGATTGTACTTTAAAAAAAATATTTACCATGCAAGACAGTAAGTCAAACATTGTCCTCATCACTCTTAATAGTAATAAAAATGGCTACCATGTATTTATATATATATGTGTGTGTGTACACCCATAACAGGCACTGTTTTAATCTAAGCCAGCTAGATTTTCATGACTATTAGTCAGTGGAATTACTGGATCCAAGAGCTCCCATATAGCAATTGCCTGGGCACTGGCTCTGGGTATACCAGTTTCACTAAACCTCACCAGACTCTTGGTGGACACTGTATTTTTCTAAATGTGGGTTGTCTGTTTTATACTTTGATCATCTATTGGGTCTAACTTTTTCATCACATTTTAAGACCCAAACATAGGATTATTAGTGTTTTCTTTCTTGAAAATATTTCTCTAGTTTGCTGTTTTCCCTTTTGGTTAGTTTTAATTGTTGTATGCTTAAAATGTTCATATGTGAATCTTACCATTCTTTTGCCATTGTTTCATACTTCAAATTAAGAAATTTCACTGTTCTACAAATGTGATGATCAGTTTTTTTCTAATATTTCAAAAATTAACTATAATCAGAATTTATTTTAATATAAAGTGTGACACCATTTTGTTTTATAAATTGCTATTGAATCATTTTAGTTTTAACACTATTAAAAAAATTCTCTTTCTTGTTTTAGAAAGCCCATCTTATTACATGTAAATTTTGAGATATAGTTACTACTGTTCCTGGACTCTTCTCATAATAGTTCTTCAATCTTTTATTGGGTATTTGTATGCTACTTTCAAAATATAGTATTTAGGAGAGTGAATTTCTCCAGATGTCTTTAAAAAAAATTATGCATCCTCTCTAATTCATTCAATTTAAGAATTCATTTGGGAGACTGACATGAGGAATGTTTAAATTTTCTATTCTGAAGCAGGGCATTTAAAAAAATTCTTCTCTTTTTTGAGTTTATTATTTCTTCTCTCTGGAGTGTCTTCACTGTTATCTCTGTCTTCCTTCCCCTAAATTCTTTGCTAACATACTGCAAGATTCAGGTGGCATTTGTTGTAAAAAGTCTTCCTTTCCTCAGCAAAGATAATCACTTTTTGTATTTCCTCTGAACGTTTGATGTATTTCCATTATATGTCTTTTGCTGTTTTGAGCTACGTCCTTGCTTTGGTAACTGAACTTTCCTCTTTCTTACCTTTTTTTTTTTTCCTAACACTGCTCCCAACACTGTAGGTATTAAGTAAATATTGGCAAAAGGAGATATTTTATTTTTAAAGATATTGCTCTCAGGTATCTTCTCTATGATAGTTCTACAGTCTCCAACGCCAGGCTCTTCCCTGCTAACTGGATTCATATGTCATCTCTCTTCATAAGATGTCAACTGTATGCTCCCCCAGATACCTCAAATGGAACATATCCCAAACTATAGTCCTTATCAACCTTTCCTCTCTCATCCTCAAACCAAAATATGAAACAAATTGCCTCTTTTCTGTCATTTTTCTAGGGGAAGATTAAATGAGATAATGCATGTGTGTTAAGAATTCATTAAATGGTAGACACTGCTAATAATAACTTGGCAGAAACATGGGCTATTACTTGTCTTCTTTTTCTTTTCATATTCTGATTGATTACCGAGCTCTGTTGGATTCTTTGTCCTTAGTTGGTATCTGTTGAATCTATGGCTTTTCTCTATTCCCAGGATACCATTCGGCTCCACAGTTAGCATCATCTCTCACCAGAATTGCTGCAGTAGCCATCTAAGTAATTATCCCTGCTTTTAGCCCATTTTTCCAATCCATTTTTCCCACTGTAGCCAGAGTAATCTGATACATTTCAACATGTAACTATTCTGCTAAAAACTTTTTGTGGCTTTTCATTGCTTTCAGGATAAAGTAAGAACTTACTAATTTTGCTTTCAGGGCCCTCATGATCTGGTTTCTGTTTACCACTTCATCTTCATCCTCTGTCACTTTCTCCCTTTGCCCTCAATGCACTAGTCATATTCATTTACTTGCATTTCTCCCTCAAGATGCCAAGTTTGTTAAATCTAGGCCTTCTACAGAAGCTTCCTTCTCTCTGGAATGCCTTCCCTAGTTCCTTAACTTCCCCCTCCTTTGGTTTTGTTCTCATACTTGACTTTCAGGTCTCAGTTGAGGCAGTAACTCTGGGGCTGTATCCTGGGTTACATGCACCTTCTATTTGTTTCCCTCGCACTCTGTATTCTCTTATATTGTAATTGCAAGCAAAGGAGGGGGAAGTTAAGGAACTAGGGAAGGCATTCCAGAGAGAAGGAAGCTTCTGTAGAAGGCCTAGATTTAACAAACTTGGCATCTTGAGGGAGAAATGCAAGTAAATGAATATGACTAGTGCATTGAGGGCAAAGGGAGAAAGTGACAGAGGATGAAGATGAAGTGGTGAACAGAAACCAGATCATGAGGGCCCTGAAAGCAAAATTAGGAAAGGCATACTAGCTGGGCCCTTTTACAACTTCAGTGCAATACATCTTTACATATAATTTCTGTCTGTTCGCTAATATATTAAATACTCACACCATATTCAGATTTCTCCAATGGTTCTAAAGACTTTTTTATTGCTTTTTCTAATATTCAAACCCAACTAATTTCTACCCTTTGCATTTGGTTGCTCTCTTCTGAGGTTTATTTTTAAATAAACCTTTTCTGCCCACCTGCCTTCACCACCCTCCTTACACTCCATGGTACAGACTTGTTAGCTCATTTGAGAATGACAGTTTGTATTGCTGATCATTTCCTCGTGGTGTAGTATAACTCCTACTCTGTCTCCTGTATTTCTTGTAAACTGGGAGTTAGATCTAAAGGTGTTTCAGATTCAGGCTAAACATTTTTGCAAGGGTAGTTCATTTAGAAATGCTGTTTACTCATTGTTGTGCATTAAAAGGCATATAATGTTTAGTTGTCTCTCCATTTTGATGTTGTGTTTGATCACCAGGCTGAGGTGGTGACAACCAGATCATTTTATTGTAAAGTTATGTTTTTCTTTTTGCAATTAGCAAGTAATCTGTGCCATGGTACTTTGACACCAGGTAAATCTCTATCAACTTTTCACCTAATGATTTTAGCCTTCATTGAAGATTGTTGATGATTCTTGATGTGTTATGTAATTATGGGTTACAAAATGGTAGTTGTTTTGGATTCTATTGTTCTTTTACATTGTTTTCTTCTATAAAGAAAGGGGTTTCCCTCTTTCCACAAAGTGGGTACAGAGGGAACATACCTTGACATAATAATGGCTGTATATAACAAAACACATGGCTAACATCATTAAAAGCTAAAAGCTTTTCCTCAAAGATCAGAAACAAGAGAATATTCTTACCACTTTATTCAACATAATACTGGAGGTTCTAGACACAGCAATCAGACAAAAAAAAAAGAAAGAACACTCAGATTGTTAAAAAAGTAAAATTGTCACTATTTGCAGATGACATGATACTATATATAGAAAACCCTAAAGACTCCACTAAAAAACTACTGGAACTAATAAATGAATTTGGTAAAGAATCAGGATACAAAATCAAAATTCAGAAATATGTTGTGATTCTATAATGCTGATAACAAACATGCAGAGAGAGAAATAAGAAGACAATACCATTTATAATTGCATCAAAAAGAAAATGTACCCAGGAATAAGTTTAACCAAGAACATTAAAGATCTGTACTCTAAAAATTATAAGACATTGATGAAAGAAATCAAACACAACACAAATAAATGTAAAGTTAAATGGGAAAAATTAATGTTAAAATGTCCATACTGCTCAAAGCAATCTACAGATTTAGTGCAATTCCCATCAGAATACCAGTGTCATTTTTCACAGAATTAGAACGAAGAATCCTAAAATTCATATTGAACCACAAAGACCCTGAACAATTTTGAGAAAGAAGAACAAAGCTGGAGGTATCACATTTCCTGATTTTAAACTATACTACTAAGCAAGGATATGGAGAAAAGGGAACCCTAATGCTCTGTTGGTAGGAATGTAAATTGGTGCAGCCACTATGGAAAACAGTATGATGGTTCCTCAAGAAATTAAAAATAGAAATATCATATACCCTAGCCACTTCCAGGTATTTACCTGAAGAAAACAAAAACACTAATTCAAAAAGATACATGCATCTCTGTGTTTATTATAGCATTATTTACAATAGCCAAGATATGGAAACAACCTGAGTCTCCACTGATAGATGAAAAGATAAAGAAGGTGTGGTATATAAATACAATGAAATATTACTTAGCCATAAAAAAGAATGAAGTCTTGACATTTGTGCCAATATGGATGGACCTAAAGGGTATTATGCTAACTGAAAGAAGTCAGAGAAAGGCACATACTATATAATTTCACTTACATGTGGAATCTAAAAAACAAAACAAAGCAATAGAAATAGACTCATAAATACTGAGAACAAACCAGTGGTCTGTTGAAGTGTTGCCAAAGAGGATGGGGTGGAGGGACAGGTAAAATAGGTAAAGGGAATAAAGAGGCATAGACTTCCAATTATAAAATAAGTTACAGGGACAATTTGTACAGCATAGGGAATATAGTCAATAATATGTAATAACTTAGTATGGTGATAACTGGTAACTACCCTTATTGTGGTGAGCATTTCATAATTACATAATTGTGGAATCACTATGTTGTGTACCTGAAACTAATATGATACTGTATGTCTACTATACTTCTATCGAAAAAAAAATAGGTTTGTTTCCCTAAGCAAATTAGGGCTATTTTTTTTTGAGGTGGACTTATTTATTAATTTTTTTATTAAGGTATCATTGACATACACTCTTGTGAAGGTTTTACATGAAAAACATTGTGGTTACTACATTGACCCATATTATCAAGTTTCCCCCATACCCCATTGAAGTCACCGTCCATCAGTGTAGTAAGATGTAGGGCTATTTTATTTTTTTACTATGAAATAATGTTTTACTTAAAAGGCAGAGTAAATGTTTAATTCTTTCCCTTTGTATAACGATTTCCAGAGTGCAACAGTCACCTCCAATGGTGCCAAATGAAGTCAGTCTTTTTTCTTTTTTCTGTTTCTTCTGTGACTTTTTCTTCATAATATCATATATATTTATATTATATATTTTAGATTTTGATTTCATTTAGAATTATAGTTTGATATGACTTTGCTTTTATATGTATAATATGTAATTTATATATTTTTAATAGTAAGAAGACATGCTCGATAACCAAGAGCTGTAGACTGTGCAGATATCTATGGCCTTATTAAGCACGTTGATAGCATCAATTCTAGACAGATGGTAAGTAAGCATTATTAAAGTCATAGAGTATGAATATTTCACATGGGTTGTTCAAGCTTTTATTTACATATTTGAGTGATTAAAAAAAATCTTTCATGAGAGGGGACTGTAACAGGTTTTGTTATTAGAACTTCTCAAAGAATATGTGGTTGCATAAACCATGTTGACCCTGAAGTCTAAAGAACTGTATTGTGTTCCTGGTTTTCTCATTTAATGTGTTTTAGTTTCTATGCTTCTAAAATGCAACTTCTTGCTCCTTCATATGGTACATATTGTTAGCCATCTACAAATACTATTGCATTTATTGTATGTTTGGACCTATGGCTAAGTGCCAGATTGGAGTGTATGTCATAATCCATGTTCTCAAGGAACATGACTAATTGGGGGAAATACGCATATACAGATGAAAATACGTCAGTAAAACCAACAATTTGAATGTCTAAAATAACTCAGCAAGATCAGTACTGGCAGTAAGTAATGAAGGACTATAGGAAGTGTTGAAGAATTTTAGAGAAATATGCCTTCCTGTCATTCTTTGGCCAAAAGCTGTATATTTGTTTAGCAGCTGGCTTTTCTGCTTAAGAATATGTCTTAGAGATCTTTCTGGTCTTCACCCACATCTGGTTTTTACATTTTGCCTTAAACTTTTTAATAGCTGCTTAATATTCCAAAGAGTAATTTTTGTCATAGTTTATTTAACTAAACTCTTGTCCATCAGTATTTAGGATGTCTTCAGTTATTAGTTATAATGGTTCTTATGACAGACAGATATTTTTAAGATTATTGATTACCTTAGTTTGGTCACATTTTCTGTAAATATCATCTTTTTTAGTGACTCACCCTTTGGTATCTTGACAAGTTTTAGTATCTACCTTACCGTTATCACAGCAGTACACTTAAAATAATCTTGTAGTTACTTAATCTCTGGTATTGTTTGTATTGGTTCTTGATAGCATTAATTTCTGAGAAAGATGTTTTCTGATATTGTGGGATCATTTTTTTTTTGAGTTGTAACTTCTGTACATATTCTTTATAGAGAGGTGGTTTTTTTCTTTTTTCTTTTTTTGATGGTTTTAAAGAGCTAAAGTATTACTAATATGTTTGATTGTAAGTATCAATTTTCCTAGGCCTATTTTTACTAAATGGCTGATAGTGACTATTAAATACCTTTTTTCGTTTCAGAAATTTATTGTATTCTGGATATTTCTCCATAAAGTTATTTTAAACTACTTGTCCTTAAAGTATATATATAGATATGTATGTATCTATATATATAGCAGATTTATTCATAAAATGACATGGGAAATTTTTTTGGTGTTAGTTTTGTGTTGATGATGTACTTTTCAGTAGGAAGGTTTTTTTGGAGCTGGGTTTATTGGTATATCCACTTCTAATGAGAGTATTGACCACTGCTTTTCCACTGTTAAGAGTGTGTGTTCATTCTATTATTTATAGATATAACGTTCACCCTAAATTTTTTTAATGGTTAAAAGAACATACATCCTTATTTGTTAAAAAAAATAAACTATAGAGTTGATAAGGCCACTGCTTACCATGCTGGAATATTGTGACAATAATCAGTGAGCAAGTTGTATTGGTAAGGTTCTTTATCAGGTTAAAAGTGATTAATCGGGTTAAGAGCTTGGAAAATGTGTACATATGAAATTTATATATTCATGGTATCATTGTTAATAAAAATTTACACTATTTGATTTTAGCTCTTCGTTTGATCCAGGCCTTTTACTTTCTCCATAACGTATCAAACCTTATTTAACCATCCTTATTTCCTATATCCTTTTAGAATACATTCTTTGTTTAGGTCAGGTATGAATGTGAAGAAGCTACACAAACTTGTTTAAACTATTCTATTAATAAGGCTCTCTTTATGGAAAAAGGAAATTGCATAATATCAGGTGATAAAAGAGTTAAACATGAACATTACATAAATGAATAAATGGGATTGAAATACTGGATATACAAAGTAAAACTGGTAATTGGGAGGTAGTGTCAGCTATGTAGTGTCAGCTACACGTGTTTTTATACCCAAGGGCTTCTTCCCTACATTAAATATTTTTAATTTACTTTTAATTTAAATTTTTTTTGGTATCATTAACATACACTTACATGAACAACATTGTGGTTACTAGATTCCCCCCATTATCAAGTCCCCGGCCACATACCCCATTACAGTCACTGTCCATCAGCATAGTAAGATGCTATAGAGTCACTACTTGGTCTTTGCTGTGCTACACTACTGCCTTCCCATGCCCCCCGCCCCACATTATGTGTGCTATACATAATGCCCCCTTTTCCCCTTATCCCTTCCTTCCCACCCATCCTCCCCAGTCCCTTTTCTTTTCCATTGGTAACTGTTAGTTCATTCTTCGGTTCTATGAGTCTGCATCTGTTTTGTTCCTTCAGTTTTTTCTTTGTTGTTATACTCCACAGATGAGTGAAATCATTTGGTGCCTTTCTTTTTCTCCACCTGGCTTATTTCACTGAGCATAGTACCCTCTAGCTCCATCCATATTGTTGCAAATGGTAGGATTTGCTTTTTCTTATGGTGAATAATATTCCATTGTGTATATGTACCACATCTTTATCCATTCATCTACTGATGGACACTTAGATTGCTTCCATTTCTTGGCTATTGTAAATAGTGCTGTGATAAACATAGGGGTGCATATGTCTTTTTCAAACTGGGCTGCTGCAGTCTTAGGGTAAATTCCTAGGAGTGGGATTCCTGGGTCAAATGGTATTTCTATTTTTAGTATTTTGAGGAACCTCCACACTGCTGCCACAATGGTTGAACTAATTTACATTCCCACCAGCAGTGTAGGAGAGTTCCCCTTTCTCCACATCCTCGCCAACATTTGTTGTTGTTTGTCTTTTGGATAGTGGCCATCCTTACTGGTGTGAGGTGATATCTCATTGTGGTTTTAATTTGCATTTCTATGATGATTAGTGATGTGGAGCATCTTTTCATGTGCCTGTTGGCCATCTGAATTTCTTCTTTGGAGAAGTGTCTGTTCAGTGCCTCTGCCTACTTTTTAATTGGGTTATTTGCTTTTGTTTGTTGAGGTGCATGAGCTCTTTATATATTTTGGATGTCAACCCCTTATTGGATATGTCATTTATAAATATATTTTCCCATACTGTAAGATTTCTTTTTGTTCTACTGATGGTGTCCTTTGCTGTACAGAAGCCTTTTAGTTTGATATAGTCCCACTTGTTCATTATTGCTTTTGTTTCCCTTGCCCATGGAGACATGTTCATGAAGAAGTTGCTCATGTTTATATTCAAGAGAGTTTTGCTTATATTTTCTTCTAAGAGTTTTATGGTTTCATGAGTTACATTCAGGTCTTTGATCCGTTTTGAGTTTACTTTTGTGTATGGAGTTAGACAGTAATGCAGTTTCATTCTCTTACATGTAGCTAGCTGTCCAGTGTTGCCAACACCAGCTGTTGAAGAGGCTGTCATTTCCTCATTGTATATCCATGGCTTCTTTATCGTATATTAATTGACCATATATGCTTGGGTTAATATCTAGACTCTATTCTGTTCCACTGCTCTATGGGTCTGTTCTTGTGCCAGTACCAAATTGCCTTGATTACTATGGCTTTGTAGTAGAGCTTGAAGTTGGGAAGTGAGATCCTCCCTGTTTTATTCTTACTTCTCAGGATTGCTTTGGCTATTTGGGGTCTTTGTGGTTCCATATGAATTTTAGAACTATTTGTTCCAGTTCATTGAAAAATGCTGTCAGTATTTTAATAAGGGATTGCATTGAATCTGTAGATTGCTTTATGCAGGATGGCCATTTTAACAATATTAATTCTCCCTACCCAAGAGCATGGATGGATGAATTTCCATTTGTTAGTATCCTCTTTAATTTCTCTTAGGAGTGTCTTGTAGTTTTCAGGGTATAGGTCTTTCACTTCCTTGGTTAGGTTTACTCCTAGGTATTTTATTCTTTTTGATGCAATTGTGAATGGAATTGTTTTCCTGATTTCTCTTTCTGCTAGTTCATTGTTAGTGTATAGAAATGCAACAGATTTCTGTGTATTAATTTTGTATCCTGCAACTTTGCTGAATTCAGATATTAGTTCTAGTAGTTTTGGAGTGGATTCTTTAGGGTTTTTTATGTACTATATCATGTCATCTGCAAACAGTGACAGTTTGAGTTCTTCTTACCAATCTGGATGCATTTTATTTCTTTGTGTTGTCTGATTGCCATGGCTAGGACCTCCAGTATTATGTTGAATAAAAGCGGGGAGAGTGGGCATCCTTGTCTTGTTCCAGACCTTAAAGTAAAAGCTTTCAGCTTCTCGCTGTTAAGTATGATGTTAGCTGTGGGTTTGTCATATATGGCCTTTATTATGTTGAGGTACTTGCCCTCTATACCCATTTTGTTGAGAGTTTTTATCATGAATGGATGTTGAATTTTGTTGAATGCTTTTTCAGCATCTATGGAGATGATCATGTGGTTTTTGTCCTTCTTTTTGTTGATGTGGTGGATGATGTTGATGGATTTTCGAGTGTTGTACCATTCTTGCATCCCTGGGATGAATCCCACTTGATCACGGTGTATGATCCTCTTAATGTATTTTTGAATTCGGTTTGCTAATATTTTGTTGAGTATCTTTGCATATATATTCATCTAGGATATTGGTCTGTAGTAGTCTTCTTTTGTGGTGTCTTTGCCTGGTTTTGGTATTAGAGTGATGCTGGCTTCATAGGATGAGTTTGGAAGTATTCCCTCCTCTTCTACTTTTTGGAAAACTTTAAGGAGGATGGGTATTATGTCTTCTCTAAATGTCTGATAAAATTCAGCAGTAAATCCTTCTGGTCAGGGGGGTTTTTCTTGGGTAGTTTTTTGATTACCGATACTGTGCTACACTGTCTTTCCAGTGACCCCCCCCTCACACCATGTATACTAATCATAATACCTCTCAATCCCCTTCTCCCTCCCTCCCCAACCATCCTCCCTCACTCCTCCCCTTTGGTAACCGGTTGTGCCTTCTTGGAGTCTGTGAGTCTGCTGCTGTTTTGTTCCTTCAGTTTTGCCTCATTGTTGTACTCCACAACAATCTTATATTCTTAAGATAAATCCAGGTTAGTTGTAATGCATTATTCTTATAAATCACTAATATAATTTTTATGTTTTATATACCATTATCACTCATATAATGTATGCATTACTACTTTGATATTTTGTCTAGGAATTGCATCTATTTTTATCTGTGAAAAAGGCTAGTACTTTTTCTTTCTTTTAATATCTTGCCAACTTTTGGTATCTGTTATGATGGCCTCATAAAATGAGTTGTATTTCTTCTTTTCCTTTTGAAAGAGTTTGTGTAAGATTGGTATTAGAGCTATTTAGGGGATGAAGCCATCTAGACTGAGGGTTCTCTTTGTGGGAATGTTTTAAGTTACAGATTCTACTTCTTTAATAGATAAAGGACTATCAGATCTTGTTTCTTATGTCAAATTTGGAATGAGATATGTTTTTAAAAAACATGCATTTAATGTAAAGTTTAAAATTTATTGATGTAAAATTGTTTATGATATCCTCTTAGCTCTCTTTTAATATTCTGTGGGCTTGATACGATGTACACATTTTCATTCCTGGTATCAGTTATTTGTGTCTTCTGTTGGTTTTTTAGATTACTCTTATCAAGAATTTATCACTTTTTTATTTTTATTAAGGTATCATTGATAAACAATCTTATGAAGGTTTCACATGAGCAACATTGTGGTTACTAACTCACCCATATATCAAGTTCCTCACCCCCACCCCATTGCAGTCACTGTCCATCATTGTAGCAAGATGCCACAGAGTCCCTACTTGTCTTCTTTGTGCTACATTGTCTTCCCCATGATGCTCCCACACCATGTGTGCCAATCATAATGCTCCTTAATCCCCTTCTTGCCCCCTCCCTACCTCCTTCACTTTCGTAACTGCTAGTCCTTTCTTGGAGTCTGCAAGTCTGCTGCTGTTTTGTTTCTTCAGTTTTGCTTTGTTGTTATACTCCACAAATGACTGAAATCATTTGCTACTTGTCTTTCTCCACCTGGCTTATTTCACTGAGCATAATACCCTCTAGCTCCATCCATGTTGTTGCAAATGGTAGGATTTGTTTTCTTATAGCTGAATAACATTCGATTGTGTATATGTACCACATCTTCTTTATCCATTCATCTACTGATGGATACTTAGTTTGCTTCCATGTCTTGGCTATTGTAAATAGTGCTGCAATAAACATAGGGGTGCAAATGTCTCTTTGAATCTGTGATCTTGTTTTCTTTGGGTAAATTCCTAGGAGTGGGATTCCTGGGTCAAATGGTATTTCTATTTTTAGTATTTTGAGGAACCTCTACACTGCTTCCACAATGGTTGAACTAATTTACATTCCCACCAACAGTGTAGGAGGGTTCCCCTTTCTCTGCATCCTCACCAGCATTTGTTGTGCCTTGTCTTTTGGATGTTGGCCATCCTAACTGGTGTGAGGTGATATCTCATTGTGGTTTTAATCTGCATTTCCCTGATAATTAGTGATGTGGAGCATCTTTCCATGTTTCTGTTGGCCATTGGAATTTCTTCTTTGGAGAAGTGTCTGTTCAAATCCTCTGTCCATTTTTTAATTGGGTTATTTGCTTTTTGGGTGTTGAGACATGTGAGTTCTTTATATATTTTGGATGTTAACCCCTTATTGGATATGTCATTTATGAATGTATTCTCCCATACTGTAGGCTGCCTATTTTTCTGCTGATGATGTCCTTTGCTATACAGAAGCTTTTAGTTTGGTGTAGTCCCACTTGTTCATTTTTTATTTTGTTTTCTTTGCCCAGGGATGTGTCCAGGAAAAAAATTACTCATACATATGTTCAAGAGAGTTTTGCCTATGTTTCCTTCTAAGAGTTTTATGATTTCATGACTTATATTCAGGCCTTTAATCCATGTTGAGTTTACTTTGTGTATGGAGTTAGACAGTAATCCAGTTTCATTCCCTTGTGTGTAGCTGTCCAGTTTTCCCAACACCAGTTGCTGAAGAGGCGGCCTTTTCCCCTTTGTATATTCATGGCTACCTTATCACTTATTAATTGACCCTATATGTGTGGGTTTATGTCTTGGCTCTCTAATCTGTTCCATTGATCTATGGGTCTGTTCTTGTGCCAGTACCGTATTGTTTTGATTATTGTACATTTGCAGTATAGCTTGAAGTTAGGGAGTGTATTCCCCCCAGCTTTGTTATTCTTTCTCAAGATGGCTTTGGCTATTGGTGGCCTTTTGTGCTTCCATATTGATTTTAGAACTATTTGTTCTAGTTTATTGAAAAATGCTGTTGTTATTTTCATAGGGATTGCATTGAATCTGTAAAATGCTTTGGGCAGGTGGCCATTCTGACAATATTGATTCTTCCTATTCATGAGCATGGGGTAGTTTTCCATTTATTTGTGTCTTTCTGATTTCTCCCATGAATTTTCAGAATATAGGACTCTCACCTCCTTGGTTAGGTTTATTCCTAGGTATTTTATTGTTTTTGTGCAATTGTAAGTGGAATTGTTTTCCTAATATCTCTTTCTGATAGTTTTTTGTTAGTATATAGGAATGGAACAGATTTCTGTGTATTAATTTTGTATCCTGCAACTTTACTGAATTCAGTTATTGGTTCTGATAGTTTTTTGGTGGGTCTCTAGGGTTTTCCACGAATAATATCATGGCATCTGCATAGCAACAGTTTGACTTTTCCTTACCATTTTAGATACCTTTTATCTGTTTGTGTTCTCTAATTCCTGTGGCTAGGACCTCCAGTACAATGTGAATAAAAGTAGTGAGAGTGGGCATCATTGTCTTGTTCCTGATCTTAGAGGAAAAGCTAACAGCTTTTTTCCATTGAGTATGATATTAGCTATGAGTTTGTTGTATATGGCCTATATTATGTTGAGGTATGTACCCTCTATTCCCATTTTGTTGAGAGTTTTTATCAGAATGGATGTTGAATTTTGTTGAATGCTTTTTCAGCATCTGTGGAGATGATCATGTGGTTTTTGTCCTTCTTTTTGTTGATGTAGTGGGTGATGTTGATGGATTTTCAAATGTTGTACCCTCCTTGCATCCCTGGGATGATTCCCACTTGATTATGATGGATGATATTTTTAATGTATTTTTGAATTCGGTTTGCTAATATTTTGTTGAGTATTTTTGCATCTATGTTCATTAGGGATATTGGTCTGTAACTTTCTTTTTTTGTGGTATCTGCCTGGTTTTGGTATTAGAGTGATGTTGGCCTTGTAGAATGAGTTTGGGAGTATTCCCTCCTCTTCTACTTTTTGGAAAACTTTAATGAGGATGGGTGGTATTAGGTCTTCACTAAATGTTGATAAAATTCATCAGTGAAAGCATCTGTTCCAGGTATTTTGTTCTTAGGTAGTTTTTTGATCACCTATTCAATTTCCATGCTGGTAATTGGTCTATTCAGATTTTCTGTTTCTTCCTGGGTCAGCCTTGGAAGGTTGTATTTTTCTAGAAAGTTGTCCATTTCTTGTTATCCAGTTTGTTACCATATAATTTTGCATAGTATTCTCTCATAATTTTTTGTATTTCTTTGGTTTCCATAGTGATTTTTCCTTTCTCATTTCTGATTCTGTTTATGTGTGTAGACTCTCTTTTTTTCTTTATAAGTCTGGGTAGGAGTTTATCTATTTTGTTTATTTTCTCAAAGAACCAGCTCTTGTTTTCATTGATTCTTTCAATTGTTTTGTTCTTCTCCATTTTATTTATTTCTTCTGTAATCTTTATTATGTCCCTCCTTCTACTGACTTTGGACCTCATTTGTTCTTCCTTTTCTAGTTTCATTAATTGTGAGTTTAGACTGTTCATTTGGGGTTGTTCTTCTTTCCTGTGGTAGGCCTGTATTGCAATATATTTCCTTCTTAGCACAGCTTTTGCTGCATCCCACAGATTTTGTGGTGTTGAATTATTGTTCTCATTTGTCTCCATATATTGCTTGATCTCTGTTTTTATTTGGTTGTTGATTCATTGATTATTTAGGAGCATGTTATTAAGCCTCCATGTGTTTGTGAGTTTTTCATTTTCTTTGTGAATTTATTTCTAGTTTCATACCTTTGTGATCTGAGAAGTTGGTTGGCACAATTTTAATCTTTTTGAATTTACTGAGATTCTTTTTGTGGCCTAGTATATGGTCTATTCTTGAAATGTTCCATGTGTACTTGAGAAGAACGTGCATCCTGTTGCTTTTGGATGACGTGTTCTGTAGATGTCTGTTAGGTCCATCTGTTCTAATATGTTGTTCAGTGCCTCTGTCTCTTTACTTATTTCCTGTCTTGTTGATCTGTCCTTTGGAGTGAGTGGTGTGTTGAAGTCTCTCAAAGTGAATGCATTGCATTCTATTGCCCCCTTTAATTCTGTTAGTATTTGTTTCACATATGTATAGGTGATCTTGTGTTGGGTGAGTGCATAGATATTTATAATAGTTATATCCTCTTGTTGGAGTGATCCCTTATTATTATGTAATGTCCTTCTTTGTCTCTTGTGACTTTCTTTGTTTTGAAGTCTATTTTGTCTGACACAAGTACTGCAACTCTTGCTTTTTTCTCCCTATTAGTTGCATGAAATATCTTTTTCCATCCCTTTACTTTCAGTCTGTGTATGTCTTTGGGTTTGAAGTGAGTCTTATAGGCAGCATATAGATGGGTCTTGTTTTTTTATCCATTCAGTGACTTTATGTCTTTTGATTGGTTCATTCAGACCGTTTATATATAGGGTGATTATCAATAGGTATGTACGCAGTGCCATTGCAGTCTTTAGATTTGTGGTTACCAAAGGTTCAAGGGTAATTCCCTTACTATCTAACAGTCTAATTTAACACACTTTGTATGCTATTGCAAACACAACCTAAAGGTTCTTTTTTTTCCTCCTTTTTCTTCCTCCTTCATTCTTTATATGTTAGGTATCATTTTCTGTACTTTTTGTGTATCCCTTGATTGACTTTGGGTGTAGTTGATATGATTTTGCTTCTGCTTAGTAATTAATTGTTCTACTATGCTGTGGTTTTATTTCCCCTGGTGACATCTATTTAGCCTTAGGAATATTTCCATCTATAGCAGTCCCTCCAAAAAGCACTGTAGAGGTGGTTTGTAGGAAGTAAATTCTCTCCGCTTTTGCTTATCTGAAAATTGTTTAATCCCTCTTTCATATTTAAATGATAATCTTGCTGGGTAGAGTATTTTTGGTTCGAGGCCCTTCTGCTTCATTGCATTAAATATATCATTCTACTCTCTTCTGGCCTGTAAGGTTTCTGTTGAGAAATCTGATGATAGCCTGGTGGGTTTTCCTTTGTATGTGATCTTTTTTCTCTCTAGCTGCTTTTAAAAGTCTGTCTTTATCCTTGATCTTTGCTATTTTAATTATTATATGCCTTGATGTTGTCTTCCTTGGGTCCCTTGTGTTGGAGATCTGTGCACGACCATGTATTGAGAGACTCTCTCCTCCCCAGATTGGGGAAGTTTTCAGCAATTACCTCCTCAATAACACTTTCTATCCCTTTTTCTCTCTTCTTCTTCTGGTACCCCTATAATACGGATATTGTTCCGTTTATATTGGTCACACAGTTCTCTCAATATTCTTTCGTTCTTAAAGATCCTTTTTTCTTTCTTTGCCTTAGCTTCTTTGTACTCCTCTAATTTCTATCCCATTTACCGTCCCTTCTACTACATCTAATCTGCTTTTAAATCCCTCCATTGTATGTTTCATTTCAGATATGGTATTTCTTAATGATAGAATCTCTGTCTTACATTCCTTCCTGAGTTCTTGCATATTTTTCTATACCTCCATAAGCACGTTTATGATTTTTATTTTGAACTCTCAGGAAGATTGGTGAGTTTAGTTTCATTTGGTCCTTTTTCTGGGGGTTGTGAGATTTTTAGTCCCAATCAGGTCTTTTGACGTTTCATAATTCTATGTGGTGCCCTCTAGTGTCCAGAAGCTGTAGTCTCTGGAGCTGGTCAGCCCCTAGAGTGAGGTTGGGGGTTGTAGGGGAGTGGCACTGATGACTTAGGGCAGGAAAAAGCTGTTTCCTGATTCTCTGCTGCAGTACCTGTCTCCAGTATCAGAGCCAGTGGGCCGAGCACACAAGCCTCTGTGCTTGGCCTCTCTAGCTGTTGTAGGTGGGGCCTCTGGCTGGCCTGACACCAGATGCAGTGACTGCCGGTTTGTGAACAGGTGCCAGCAGGCCAGGAGGAAGGCACAGCAGGCTGCATGTCATAGTGGGGGGCCTCAGAGCTGAGTAGGTGACGAGGGAGATGGGGTGCCTGAAGCTCCTCAACATTCCCAACCCGCCGGGCAGAGTGTGCCCAGACAAACTTGTCCACTTATCCCTTCTCCCCTGTAGCAAGCTCCATGCAAACTCTGCTCCTTCAGCAGCCCTCTCCTGCTAGGAAGCCTCTCAGACTACCTGCCTTTCCTTTGTCCCCGAGTGGCTGGATGTTGATCCCCATGTTCCACAATGGCAGGAATCTCAGTCTTTCAAGCTCTCCACCTGTCCGAGCTCCCCAACCCCAGCAACCTCCAGAGCACCACACAATGTAGGTCTGTGGTCCAAAGCAGACCTCAAAGGCTGGGTGTTCAGCAGTTCTAGGCTTCCAGTCCCTCCCCACTACGTTTCTCTTCCTCCCGCCAGTGAGCTGGGGTGGAGGAAAGGCTCTGGTCCTGCCAGATCAAGGCTTTCGTATGTTACCCTGTTTCATGAGGTCTGTATGCAGTCTGATGCAGCCTTCTTTCCTGTTGCTCGTTGTATTAACTATATTTTCACACTATATGTGGTTTTAGGAGGAATTCTGTGTCTTACCTCTCACGCCGCCATCTTGAATCTCCTCAAACCCCACATATTTTGAAGTGTAATTTTGTTTTCATTTGTTACCATGTATTATTACTTGATTTCCTCTTTGATTTATTTGTTGATCCATTGATTGTCCAGAAACATGCTCTTTAGCCTCCATGTGTTATGGGTTTTTTTTGTTTTCTTCATATAATTGATTTCTAGTTTCATACCATTGTGATCTGAAAAGATTCTTGTTACATCAATCTTTTTGAATTTATTGATGCTCTTTTTGTATCCTAATACATGGTCTGTTCTGGAGAATATTATATTTGCACCTGAGAAAAATGTGTATCCTGCTGTTTTCGGGTGGAATGTCTTGTGTATATCTGTTAAGTCCATCTGTTCTAATATGTCATTCAGTGCTTCTGCTTCTTTATTTATTTTCTGTCTCTATGATCGGTCCATTGATGTAAGTGGGGTGTTAACGTCTAATATGATTGTGTTGCTGTCTATTTCCCCCTTTAGGTCTGTTAGTATATATTGTTTTATGTATTTTGGTGCTCCTGGGTTGGGTGCATAGGCGTTTACAATTGTTACATCCTTATGTTAGGCTGATCCCTTTATCATTATGTAATGTTCATTTTTGTCTCTTGTTGCTTTCTTTGTTTTGAAGTCTATTTTGTCTGATACAGTACTGCTATTCCTGCTTTTTTCTCCCTTTTATTTGCATGAAATATCTTTTCCATCTGTTTACTTTCAGTCTGTGTTATGTCTTTAGGTCTGAAATGAATTCCTTGTAGGCAGCATATATTCATTCTGCCACCCTGTGTCTTTTGGTATATTTAGTCCATTTACATGTAAGGCAGTTATTGATAGGTATGTACTTACTGCTACTTTATTAATTGTTTTCTGGTTGTTTTTGTAGTTTCTCTCTGTTCCTTTCTTCCTCACTTATACTCTTGTTATTTTTTTTATTGTATTACTTTTCCTTTTTTATTCTTCCTTCTTGATGTTCCAGAATTCCTTTTTTAATCATTTATTTTCTGTTTCAGAAACTTTCTTTAGCTATTTTTTTTTGCCTTCTTTTTTTTGGTATCCTTAATCTACAATTACATGTGCAATATTATGGTTATTAAACTACTCCCTTCATCAGGTCCCCCCCACCAACCCCATTACAGTCACTGTCCATCAGCGTAGTGAGATGCTATAGAATCACTACTTGTCTTCTATGAGTTGTACATCCCTCCCCGTGCCCCCCCCCCCAACATTACGTCTGCTAGTCTAATGCCCCTTTTTCCCCCTTGTTCCTTCCTTCCCACCCATCCTCCTCAGTTCTTTTCCCTTTGGTAACTATTAGTCCATTCTTGGGTTCTGTGAGTCTGCTGCTGTTTTGTTCCTTCAGTTTTTTTCTTCTTTGTTCTTATACTCCACATATGAGTGAAATCGTTTGATACTTGTCTTTTTCCTCTTGGCTTATTTCACTGAGCATAATACCCTCTAGCTCCATCCATGTTGTTGCAAATGGTAGGATTTGTTTTCTTATGGCTGAATAATATTCTATTGTGTATATGTACCACATCTTCTTTATCCATTCATCTACTGATGGACACTTAGGTTGCTGCCATTTCTTTGCTAGTGTAAATAGTGCTGCGATAAACATACAGGTGCGTCTGTCTTTTTGAAACTGCGCTGCTGCATTCTTAGGATAAATTCCTCGGAGTGGGATTCCTGGGTCAAATGGTATTTCTATTTTGAGTTTTTTGAGGAACCTCCATACTGCTTTCCACAATGGTTGAACTAATTTGCAGTCCCACCAGCAGTGTAGGAGGGTTCCCTTTTCTCCACATCCTCACCAACATTTGTTGTTGTTTGTGTTTTGGGTGTTGGCCATCCTAATGGGTGTGAGGTGATATCTCATTTTGGTTTTAATTTGCATTTCTCTGATGATTAGCAATGTGGAGCATCTTTTCATGTGCCTGTTGGCCACCTGAATTTCTTCTTTGGAGAAGTGTCCATTCATATCCTCTGACCATTTCTTTATTGGATTATTTGCTTTTTGTTTGTTGAGGTACGTGAGTTCTTTATATATTTTGGATGTCAACCCCTTATCGGATATGTCATTTATAAATATGGTCTCCCATTGTGTAGGATGTCTTTTTGTTCTACTGATGGTGTCCTTTGCTGTACAGAAGCTTTTCAACTTGATATAGTCCCACTTGTTCATTTTTTTCTTTAATTTCCCTTGCCCGGGTAGATATGTTCATGAAGAAGTCGCTCATGTTTATGTCCAAGAGATTTTTGCCTATGTTTTTTTCTATGAGTTTTATGGTTTCATGGCTTACATTCAGGTCTTTGGTCCATTTTGAGTTTACTTTTGTGTATGGGGTTAGACAGTAGTCCAGTTTCATTCTCTTACATGTAGCTGTCCAGTTTTGCCAACAGCAGCTGCTGAAGAGGCTGTCATCTCCCCATTGTATATCCAAGGCTCCTTTATCATATATTACTTGACTATATATGTTTGGGTTAATGTTTGGATTTTCTATTCTGTTCCTCTGGTCTGTGGGTCTGTTTTTGTGCCAATACCAAATTGTCTTAATTACTGTGGCTTTGTAGTAGAGCTTGAAGTCAGGGAGCGTAATTCCCCCTCTTTTATTCCTCCTTCTCAGGATTGCTTTGGCTATTCGGGGTCTTTTGTGATTCCATATGAATTTTAGAATTATTTGTTCCAGTTCATTAAAGAAAGCTGTTGGTAGTTTGATAGGGATTGCATTGAATCTGTAGAATGCTTTAGGTAGTATAGCCATTTTGACAATATTTATTCTTCCTGGCCAAGAGCATGGGATGAATTTCCATTTGTTAGTGTCCTCTTTAATTTCTCTTAGGAGTATTTTGTAGTTTTCAGGGTATAGGTCTTTCACTTTCTTCGTTAGGTTTATTCCTAGGTATTTTATTCTTTTTGATGTAATTGTGAATGGAATTGTTTTCCTGATTTCTCTTTCTGTTAGTTCATTGTTAGTGTATAGGAAAGCATCAGATTTTTGTGTGTTAATTTTGTGTCCTGCGACTTTGCTGAATTCAGATATTAGTTCTAGTAGTTTTGGAGTGGAGTCTTTAGGGTTTTTTATGTACAATATCATGTCATCCGCAAATAGTGACAATTTGACTTCTTCTTTACCAATCTGGATACCTTGTATGTCTTTGTTTTGTCTGATTGCTGTGGCTAGGACCTCCAGTACTATGTTGAATAACAGTGGAGAGAGTGGGCATCCCTCTCTTGTTCCCGATCTTAGATGAAAAGCTTTCAGCTTCTCACCGTTAAGTATGATGTTAGGTGTGGGTTTGTCATGTATGGCCTTTATGATGTTGAGGTACTTGCCCTCTAAGCCCATTTTATTGAGAGTTTTTATAATGAATGGATGTTGAATTTTGTCAAATGCTTTTTCAGCATCTATGGAGATGATCATGTGGTTTTTGTTTCTTCTTTTTGTTGATGTGGTGGATGATGTTGATGTATTTTCCAATGTTGTACCATGCTTGCATCCCTGAGATGAATCCCACTTGATCATGGTGTATAATCCTCTTGATGCATTTTTGAATTGGTCTGTAATTTTATTTCTTTTGTGGTGTCTTTGCCTGGTTTCGGTATTAGAGCTATGTTGGCCTTGTAGAATGAGTTTGGTAGTATTCCGTTCTCTTCTACTTTTTGGAAAGTTTTAATGAGGGTGGGTATTAGGTCTTCACTAAATGTTTGATGAAATTCAGCAGTGAAAGCATCTGTTCCAGGTATTTTGTTCTTAGGTAGTTTTTTGATTACCAATTCAATTTCTCTGCTGGTAATTGGTCTATTCAGATTTTCTGTTTCTTACTGGGTCAGCCTTGGAAAGTTGTATTTTTCTGGAAAGTTGTCCATTTCATCTAGGTTATTCAGTTTGTTAGCATATAGGTTTTCATAGTATTCTCTCATAATTCTTTGTATTTCTGTGGTGTCCGTAGTGATTTTTCCTTTCTCATTTCTGATTCTGTTTATGTGTGTAGACTCTCTTTTTTTTCTTGATAAGTCTGGCTAGGGGTTTATCTATTTTTTTTATTTTCTCAAAGAAGAAGCTCCTGCTTTCATTGATTCCTTCTGTTGTTTTATTCTTCTCAATTTTATTTATTTCTGCTTTAATCTTTATTATGTCCCTCCTTCTACTGACTTTGTGCCTCATTTGTTCTTCCTTTTCTAGTTTCATTAACTGTGAGTTTAGACTGTTCATTTGGGATTGTTCTTCTTTCCTGTGGTAGGCCTGTATTTATTGCAAGATATTTCCCTCTTAGCATGGCCTTCGCTGCATCCCACAGAGTTTGTGATATTGAATTATTCTTGTCATTTCTTTCCATATATTGCTTGATGTCTGTTTTATATGGTCATTGATTCATTGATTATTTAGGAGCATGTTATTAAGCCTCCATGTGTTTGTGGGCTTTTTCGTTTTCTTTGAGTAATTTATTTCTAGTTTCATACCTTTGTGGTCTGAGAAGCTGGTTGGTACAATTTCAATGTTTTTGAATTAACAGAGGTTCTTTTTGTGACCTAATGTATGATGTGTTCTGGAAAATGTTCCATGTGAACTTGAGAAGAATGTGTATCCTGTTGCTTTTGGATGGAGTGTTCTGTAGATGTCCGTTAGGTCCTTTTGTTCTAATACATTGTTGAGTGTGTCTGTCTCTTTACTTATTTTCTGTCTGGTTGATCTCTCCTTTGGAGTGAGTGGTGTGTTGAAGTCTCCTAAAATGAATGCATTGCATTCTATTTCCCCAATTAATTCTGTTAGTATTTGTTTCACATATGTAGGTGATCCTGTGTTGGGTGCATAGATATTTATAATAGTTATATCCTCTTGTTGGACTGACCCTTTTATCATTATGTAATGCCCTTCCTTGTCTCTTGTGACTTTCTTTGTTTTGAAGTCTGTTTTGTCTGATACAAGTACTGTAACTCCTGGTTTTTGCTCAGTATTAGTTGCATGAAATATATTTTTCCATACCTTTACTTTCAGTCTGTGTATGTTTTGGGGTTTGAAGTGAGTATCTTAATTTTGTATGTTCAATTCTGGCAAAACTTGAATATTTTGGAGAGAGAAATATTTTGACTCATTTTTGGCTTTGCTGCTAAAGTAGATGGTATTCTCTTTGAGTTAAATAAAGATACCACTCCTATTTTAGATGGAGCTATAACTATATAGTCTGAGTGTTTCTACTTTCTATTTTAGGTCCTATTACTGCTGGACTGTGCAAGATAATTAACCCTGTTTTATTTGAGGTATGACTTAAATATCAAACATCTTAAATAAGAAAAGGGAAACATTTTAGTTTTGGAAGTCAGAATGCCAAGGAGAAGGAAAAACCTTGGGGGAAATCCTTTTCAGAAGACTGAAAACTCTAAGGAAGTTGTTGTATCCCGTGTTGCTAGTCATGAGGAGCCACCCACTACTCTTCTTTCCATGTGTGAGACAAAAGTTGATCAGGAAGAACTCTTCACCAATATGTCAGAGATGTTTTCTGATCTGGATCCCGATGTAGTGTATTTGCTGCTTTCTGAATGTGATTTCCAAGGTGAGAAAAAGTTTAGTTTGAACCCTTTGCATCTTACAAGAAGACTTCATGTACTATGCCATGACTGTAGTAATATAGAAAAACAGTGCTTTATTTCCATTTTGTTCATCATTTATTAAATGTCTCTTATGGGCAAGGTACTAAGTTTGGTATTATGAGGGATATGAAGGAGAATAAAGCATGGTTTTTACTTTCAAGAAATATACAGTACTAAATGTAAGATGTATGTATAGATATCATATTCTGTGTTTTATTTCTTTTTATTTTCCCTCTAGAACAGATTGGCATTTTTAACATTTTGAACTGGATAATCCTTTGTTGTGTGTGGCTTTTCTGTCTCTCATAGGATGTTCAGCATGCCTGGCCTGTATCTGGCAGATGCCAGTAGCACAGTCTCCCACCCCCTCCAGTTGTGACAATTTAAGAAGCCTCCATATATTGTAATGTGTCCCCTGGGGGGCAGAGTCATCCCCAGTTAGAACCACTGGTAGAATGTAAGCTCCATGAAGACAGAGATTTTAAAATCTGCTTTGTCAGATGACTCAGAGTAGGACTTCAGTAAATATTTATTGAGTAAAAAGGTAACTATAATTGTGGGAATGAGAGCTGACAAAGAGTTGAGACTAGTAAAGTAGTGTGGTTTCAAAACATTGGCTTTGGAGTCAGGAAACCTAGGTTGGATTATTAGGTCTGCCACTTAACCTCTCTGGGTCTTAGTTTTCTTCTCTGTTAATGAGGAAAATAATAGTATATATGTACCTCATAGGATTTTTTTTGGTGAGGATTGAATTTTTTTTTTTTGGTAAAGTTTTCAACACAGTTCATTTTTAATAACTTGTTGAATTCTTTTAAAGTATGTTTTTCAGACAGAGGGGGAACTATCAAAAGTTGACTGCCTGAGTAAATTAAATGTTGATACTTAGTATTGCTGTTAGCCTTGATTAGTATATGATAAAATTATTATAGATATGGGATATTCTGGTAATGTGTGATAAACTTCCATTTTTATTCATTATGTGGTCTCTGATGTGAGCATATCTTATCTCTCTGCTTTGATATGTATGCAGAAAATCAGTTTTCAGCAGTCCACATGATGCTCAGAGATGATAGTATGTAGAATTTTATGTATGAGTTCAACAACTATTTCCTAATTTTGATGTGTTTAAAATTTGTTGCACATATACCAACATAGCCATGAGGAATTACAAGAAAAATATATTACCCTTACATCCTAACAAAAAACATTTTTTTTTCCAGGATCTTTTCTACACCTTGTTCATAAATACTGATATCTTGAATAGTTTAAATAATAGCATTGATGAAATTGTATATTCTGGTTTTTAAACTTAACCTAACAAGCATTTTTTCAATGTTGCTGTAATCTTTAAATTTATTTTTTAAAGCTTTCTAATATTCCACTAAGTTGTTCTCTAATTTATTTAATTATATCTAAATGTTTTATGATAACTAACATTGCAGAGGGTATCTTAGTATATATATTCTTTTCCTTCTTTTGGCTTTTTTTCTTAGACCCAGAGTTTTATTTTCTTGTGTCACAGGGTAAGCACAGTTTTCACCTCTTGGAAACACTGCTAAATTGCTTACTAAAGAAGTGTGGCGATTGGTAAACCACCAGCACTGTATAAGTATAATGGTTTAACCATAGCATTGCGTAGTAGTATTTTAAGAATTTGATAGGAATAAAATTTCACCTTTCCTTAATTTGTTTTTCTGAATAAAAAGAAATTTTGAGCATTTTGTAAATAATTTTTTATTAGTTTTTCTTCTGTTTTTCATTGTTTCATACCATTTTATACCATTTAATTTTTTCCAACACTTTTTAAGGACATTTGTGTGATATATATATATTCATATATGTGTATATGTATGTATACACACATACACATACATACACATACATACATCTTGATCTTTCACTTATTTTTACTTAATACTATTTTTCATTATATATACATAATTTTTTTTGGTTGATCTTTTGTGGTTTTCTATCATATAATTTTTCTTCATAGAAATACATCTTACATTTGCTTTTCTTTTTTCTTTTTTCCATATTTAGGGCTTCTGGCCTTTGTAATATTGCTATAATCTCCTAACTGGTCTCTCTGCCAGGCATGCTCCCTTCAATCCCTCTTTTTTTTTCTTCTTAAGGGAACATTAATTGGGTGCTTACTAGGTGCCATTCCTTGTGCACATCACTTTTTCATGGATTATCTCATTTAATCCTCACAACATCCCTATGAGGTAGGTACTTTTATTATCCCCATATTGCATAGGAGAAAATCAAGGCTTAGGAAAGTTAAGTAGCTTGTTCAGAGTGTCATAGCCAGCAAGTAGAGATTTAAATGTCTGTTATGACTTCAGACCAGAGCTGTTCCTACTGTGCTATGCTTTCCATATTTATCTTCCTTAAAATAAAACATGACAAAACACAAAAACAAACCAAGAAAGCCCAAACTTCAAATGTTTAACAATTCTAATGACTTCATATTTGTGTTATAACAGAAAGAGCCCAGCATTGGCGTCAGACATACCAGTACTGGCTCTGTTACTTATTTGTGGGACTTGGGCCAAGTGAATGAACTTTTTGAACTTAATTTTCTTCATCTATTTGCTAGGAATATTGTAGCTCCTAGTATTACTTGAGGATTCAGCAAGGTGATATGTATATGGCTTCTAGGCCAAATGCTATGACTGGTAGTTTTCCTTTAAGTTCCATTAAAAAATAAAGTTGATATTTCTCACCATGACATATAGGACCTTACCCAATTTCACTTAATATCCCTGTCCAATTTAACTCGTTCTCTTATCCCCACTATATTATTGTGTGCCCACACTCCAACCAGTTTCTCTGTATTAAGACATCCTTTGTGTTTTCAAGACTGGCTTTGTCTTTCCCTTCTGTGTCTGGCAAGTTTCTTTTAATCTTCCAGTCCCAGTTCATATATCAACTTATGTGAAATTGTTCCTTACCCTCCTATAAGGCTGCTATGGCATATGCATATTACTAAAAGTGTGAATTTAATATATTATTATATCAAAATGTAATTGTCATCTTATTAAATTATCTTTATTACTTCCGTTAGATTGCAAAAATCCTTTGAGTGTAATAAAAACTGTGTGTTACTCATCTTTGCACAGTATGCCTGATAAATAGTATATGCTCATACTTATTTTTTTGTATTAAGTGAAATTCATAGCATTGACCATATTGACAAATTACTGAGAGAGTACTTAAAATACTTAATACTTAAAAGGACATGCAGTAGGTATTTGTTGACTAAATCAGCTGGTTTTAGGATCTTTATGAATAACCTAATATATACAATTACAGATATCTTTACATTTACTCAATAAACTCATCAGAGAATATCTACTTAATGGTGGTTTATGTGCCTGAAACTAAGAAAATTATCTTAAACTAACACATTGCATGTCTCCACCATCCAGCACTTCACTAAAACAGACTGGTATATTAGTAAAATATTAACCTTTAAAAAATGAGTTGAATATTTATAAATTTCTCTATAATTCATTCAGTGCAAAATCTAGCATAATTTTAAGTGGCTTTTAATCAAACATATTTTACTATTTTCAGTACATAAATACATATTTTATTGTTGTTATTGTTCTTGTTATTATACAGTTGACAATGCCATGGATTGTTTATTAGAATTATCTGCTACTGATGCCAAGATAGAAGAATCATCTTCAAAAAGCTTCATTGCTTCTGAGAACGAAGTAAGTGCTGTAGGACATGAAATAATGGAAAAGCGTCCTCCTGAAGAAGAGAGTGAAGATTCAAACATGGATTCATTTTTCAACATGCAGCTAACTGAAGACTTGGATTCCTTAATACAGAATGCTTTTGAGAAATTGAACCCGTCTCCTGATGACCAAGTATACCCATTTTTGCCTTTGCAAGATGTTAACAGTTTTAGTGACCCAAGTGCATTTATAAATTCAGATTCAAGAAGTACGACTCCCATTCTTTCTACACAAAACATAGATTTGAGCAGTGAAAATTTAGAGAATTCAGCCTCTCTGTTAAGTTCAAACCCCTTAACGTCACAGTCAGTTTTGAATGAGTCCAAAAGTTTTATAAAGGATAACACATTGGCCCTGGAAGATTGCCTTCTCAGTAGTTCTTTAAATGTAGCAAATGACACTATAGTGGGTTGTAGCAGTCTCAATCAAAGACAGAAAGAGCTTTTAGAATCTGAGTGTGTTGAGACTCAGGTCTCTCAAGCCCCTGTAAATTTGGATGCCAGTGAACCTCAGGCTCCTTTAAACCTTATTGGGCAAAATCCAGGGCATGGTTTACTAGGTATAGGGGGGGATCAGCAATCTACTTCTGTCCCTGATGTGTTTGTACCTTCTGAAGAATTCAATTTCAAGCCACATAAACATAATGAACTGCCGCCAAAGGGGAAGGATGTGAATTACTGCCCTGTACTTACCCCTCTCCCTCTCCTGCTGCCTCCTCCTCCACCTCCACCACTGTGGAATCCAGTGATTCCTGCTTTTGACCTCTTTCAAGGAAACCATGGCTTTGTAGCTCCTGTTGTAACCACAACTACACATTGGAGACCTGTCAACTATACGTTTCCTCCCCCAGTTATTTCTCATACTTCTCCAACAAAGGTATGGAGAAATAAAGAGGGAACAAGTGCTTATCAAATACAAGAAACTCCAGTTTCTCAGGTTGTAAGAAAGAAGACATCATCTTATATTGGACTAGTTCTTGTTCTTCTCAGAGGGCTTCCGGGATCAGGAAAATCTTTTCTGGCAAGGTATGAGATTTAATTGAATTTTTAAAAAAGTATAATGCATGAATTTAAACACTTAGAGTATGAATATGTGAAATGCTTTTGCTTAATAGACATGTTTAGTAACTCATAAAATATTTTCTTTTTAGTAATTTTTTCTCTTTATAGCTAACACCAATATTTTCTCCAGAAGTTTTTATTGAATTCTTTCATCTCAGAATATTATTTTGAGAGACAGAAGAAAAAAAGATGATTCCAATTTGTAAGCTTTTGAAATCAACAGAAATAGCTTCATGTCGAAGAGAACTAATTTGAGTGGCAGAAAGATGAATTCAACATTCATTATAGAGTTAAAGGACCATAATTGATTTCCAATTCAAAGATGTCTTAAATACAAGAGTTGTGCTGAGTTAGAAATTTGTTATTGTGATATGTTGTTAAATAATGCTTTTTGGTGTGTGTGATTTGAAGGAAGAGAACATGGGATGAATCACTGGTAGTCAGAGAATTTCAAATTTTCAGTGATTTATTTGTTGCAAAAGCACTCTCAGTTATTTTATCTCATATATCCATCTGTGTCTCTTGTATAGTTAAGGTGGGTTGTGCGTACCTTGGTCTGGCAGAATGGAGTTGGGGTTAGAGGCAGCTCAATTGTGTTTTCCAGTGGCACTTTTAGAGTATTGTTTCCAAAGTCTTTCCTACCCACCTTTTAAAATTCCTGAAGACTTACATCTTTTTTTTTTTTTCCTTTTTCTCCCAAATTTTAACTCTTTGCCCTATTCTATTCTTAGCTGGGTCTTTTCTCTTTGATCCTGGATGCATCTAGAATTAGTGAGTATGCATATACTTAAGAATGACCTTGATGAGCTCATTTTTAGTTGTTTTTCTGGTTTTCTTTGTCTGGATTTATCATCCAATAAATTTATACATACTCTAATCATACACTTACAAGCATATTCTATAGACATATTACAGGTTTTCTCAATTGATTTTTTTTTCTTTTGGTATCATTAATCTACAATTACATGTGCAACATTATGGTTACTAGACTCCCCTCATCATCAAGTCCCCACCACATACCCCATTACAGTCACTGTCCATCAGCATAGTGAGATGTTATAGAATCACTACTTGTCTTCTCTGTGTTGTACACCCCTTCCCGTGCTCCCCCCTTACATTATATCTGCTAATCGTAATGCCCCTTTTTCCCCCTTGTCCCTCCCTTCCCACCCATCCTCCCCAGTCCCTTTCCCTTTGGTAACTGTTAGTCCATTCTTGGGTTCTGTGAGTCTGCAGCTGTTTTGTTCCTTCAGTTTTTTTCTTTGTTCTTATACTCCACATATAAGTGAAATCATTTGATACTTGTCTTTTTACGCCTGGCTTATTTCACTGAGTATAATACCCTCTAGCTCCATTCATGTTCTTGCAAATGGTAGGATGTTTTTTCTTCTTATGGCTGAATAATATTCCATTGTGTATATGTACCACATCTTCTTTATCCATTCATCTACTGATGGGCACTTAGGTTGCTTCCATTTGTTGGCTATTGTAAATTAGTGCTGCGATAAACATAGGGGTGCATATGTCTTTTTCAAACTGGGTAGCTGCATTCTTAAGGTAAATTCCTAGGACTGGAATTCCTGGGTCAAATGGTATTTCTATTTTGAGTTTTTTGAGGAACCTCCATACTGCTTTCCACAATGGTTGAACTAATTTGCATTCCCACCAGCAGTGTAGGAGGGTTCCCCTTTCACCACATCCTCACCAACATTTGTTGTTGTTTGTGTTTTGGATGTTGGCCATCCTTACTGGTGTGAGGTGATACCTCATTGTGGTTTTAATTTGCATTTCTCTGATGATTAGCCATGTGGAGCATCTTTTCATGTGCCTTTTGGCCATTTGAACTTCTTTGGAGAAGTGTCTGTTCAGATCCTCTGCCCATTTTTTTTTGAAGTGTTGCCATTAGTTTGCATTTTATTTCTGTTACAGATTTCTTACAGATTTTTTTGTATTTTTCTATTATTAATATACAATAACATGAGCAACATATGGTTACTAGACTCTCCCTATTATCAAGTCCCCACCACATACCCCATTGCAGTCACTGTCCATCAGTGTAGAAGGATGTTATAGAATCACTACTTGTTCCTCTCTGTGTTATACGGCCTTCCCCGTATCCCCCCATGCCACCCCCACAACCGCTACATGATGTATGCTAATTGTAATAGCCCATTTTCCCCCTTATCCCTCCTTTCCCACCCATCTTCCCCAGTGCCTTTCCCTTTGGTAACTGTTAGTCCATTTTTGGGTTCTGTGAGTCTGCTGCTGTTGTGTTCCTTCAGTTTTTCCTTTGTTCATATACTCCACAGATGAGTGAAATCGTGTGGTACTTGTCTTTCTCCGCCTGGCTTATTTCACTGAGCATAACACCCTGTAGCTCCATCCATGTTGTTGCAAATGGTAGGATTTGTTTTCTTCTTATGGCTGAATAATATTCCATTGTGTATATGTACCACATCTTCTTTATCCATTCATCTACTGATGGACACTTAGGTTGCTTCCATTTCTTGGCTATTGTAAATAGTGCTGCGATAAACATAGGGGTGCATGTATCTTTTTCAAACTGGGCTGCTGCATTCTTAGGGTAAATTCCTAGGAGTGGGATTCCTGGGTCAAATGGTATTTCTATTTTGAGTTTTTTGAGGAACCTCCATACTGCTTTCCACAATTGTTGTACTAATTTACATTGCCACCAGCAGTGTAGAAGGGTTCCCCTTTCTCCACATCCTCACCAACATTTGTTGTTGTTTGTCTTTTGGATGGTGGCCATCCTAACTGGTGTGAGGTGATATCTCATTGTGGTTTTGATTTGCATTTCTCTGATGACTAGTGATGTGGAGCATCTTTTCATGTGCCTATTGACCATCTGAATTTCTTCTTTGGAGAAGTGTCTGTTCAGCTCCTCTGCCCATTTTTTAATTGGCTTATTTGCTTTTTGTTTGTTGAGATCATGAGCTCCAAATATAATTTGGATGTCAACCCCTTATTGGATATGTCATTTATGAGTATATTCTCCCATACTGTACGAAGTCTTTTTGTTCTACTGATGGTATCCCTTGCTGTACAGAAGCTTTTTAGTTTGATATAGTCCCATTCGTTCATTTTTGCTTTTGTTTCCCTTGCCCCAGGAGACATGTTCATGAAGAAGTTGCTCATGTTTATGTCCAAGAGATTTTTGCCTATAGTTTTTCTAAGAGTTTTGTGGTTTCATGACTTACATTCAGGTCTTTAATTCATTTTGAGTTTACTTTTGTGTGTGGGGTTAGACAATAATCCAGTTTCATTCTCTTCCATGTAGCTGCCCAGTTGTGCGAACACCAACTGTTGAAGAGGCTGTTATTTCCCCATTGTATTTCCATGGCTCCTTTATCGTATATTAATTGACCATATATGCTTGGTTTTATATCTGGGCTCTCTGTTCCACTGGTCTGTGGGTCTGTTCTTGTGCCTGTACCAAATTGTCTTGATTACTGTAGCTTTGTAGTAGAGCTTGAAGTCAGTGAGCATAATCTCCCCTGCTTTATTCTTCCTTCTCAGGATTGCTTTGGCTATTTGAGGTCTTTTGTGGTTCCATATGAATTTTAGAACTATTTGCTCTAGTTCATTGAAGAATGCTGTTGGTAATTTGATAGGGATTACACTGAATCTTTAGATTGCTTTAGGCAGGATGGCCATTTTGACAATATTAATTCTTCCTAGCCACGAGCATGGGATGAATTTCCATTTATTAGTGTCCTCTTTAATTTCTCTTAGGAGTGTCTTGTAGTTTTCTGGGTATAGGTCTTTCAGATTCTTGGTTAGTTTTATTCCTAGGTATTTTATTCTTTTTGATGCAATTGTGAATGGAATTGTTTTCCTGATTTCTCTTTCTGCTAGTTAGTGTATAGGAATGCAACAGACTTCTGTGTATTAATTTTGTATCCCACAACTTTGCTGAATTCAGATATTAGATCTAGTAGTTTTGGAGTAGATTCTTTAGGGTTTTTAATGTACAATATCATGTCATCTGCAAACAAGGACTGTTTGAGTTCTTCCTTGCCGATCTGGATGCATTTTATTTCTTTGTGTTGTCTGAATGCCGTGGCTCAGACATCCAGTACTATGATGAATAGAACTGGGGAGAGTAGGCATCCTTGTCTTGTTCCCAATCTTAAAGGAAAAGCTTTCAGCTTCTCGCTGTTAAGTATAATGTTGGCTGTGGGTTTGTCATATATGGCCTTTATTATGTTGAGATACTTGCCCTCTGTACCCATTTTGATGAGAGTTTTTATCATGAATTGATGTTGAATCTTCTTGAATGCTTTTCAGCATCTATGGAGATCATCATGTGGTTTTTATCCTTCTTTTTGTTGATGTAGTGGATGATATTGCTGTATTTTCGAATGTTGTACCAACCTTTTTTGCCTTTAGTTAGTATTTGTATGGTCTGCTCTCTTTACTGTGATTTTATTTTCTCTGGTGACGTCTATTTAGTCTTAGGAGAGCTTCATGTAGAGCAGTCCGTTTAAAATACCCTGTAGAGGTGGTTTGTGGGAATCAAATTCCTCAAACTTTTGCTTGTCTGCTAATTGTTTAATCCCTCTCTAAAATATAAATGATAATCATGCTGAATACAGTATTCCTGGTTCAAGGCCCTTCTGCTCCATTGCATTAAATATATCATGCCATTCTCCTCTGGCCTGTATGGTTTCTGTTAAGAAGTCTGATGATAGCCTGATGGGTTTTCCTTTGTATATGATGTTTTTTCTCTCTCTGGCTGCCTTTAATACTCTGTCCTTGTCTTTGATCTTGCCATTTTACTTATTATATGTCTAGGTGTTGTCTTCCTTGGTCCCTTGTGTTGGGAGATCTCTGGGCTTCCATAGTCTGAGAGACTATTTCCTCCCCTAGCTTGGGGAAGTTTTCGGCATCATTTTTTCAAAGACACTTTCTATCCCTTTTTCTCTCTATTCTTCTTCTGATACTCCCATAATGCGAATATTGTTCCGTTTGGATTGGTCACACCATTCTCTTAATATTCTTTCATTCCTAGAGATCCTTTTATCTCTCTCTGCTTCAGCTTCTCTGTGTTCCTGGTCTCTGATTTGTACTTCATTAACAGTGTCTTGCACCTCATCCAGTCTGCTCTTAAACCCTTCTATCAATTGTTTCATTTATGTTATCTCCCTCTGAAATTCCTCCCTTAGCTCTTGCATATTTCTCTGTAGGTCTATCAGCATGGTTATGACTTTTATTTTGAATTCTTTTTCAGGAAGATTGGTTATATCTATCCCACCAGGCCCTCACTCTGGGGTTGTCTGAGTGATTTTTGACCGGACCAGATTCTTCTACCTTTTCATGGCGATAGAAGTGGTCACAGGCAGGTGGCATGTGTGTTAGCTAGGAGAACAAAGTCCCTTCCTTCTTGTTCACCTTGCCCTTCTCTGCTGTCTGTGCTGGTTACCGACACACAGGGAAACAGTCTCTGGGATAATCTCCTGAGCTGCTGTACGCCGGGCTGCCCTCAGGCTAGCCTAGAGCACTGGGGGGTGGGGGGGGGGGGCAGGCGCGCCTGGTGTGTTCTACTGCAAGGACAGCGCCCCCTTTGTGCCTTCTGGACCTTGCGCCGGCTTCTGCTGCCTGTCCAGTTAGCTGTGTGCTGGGAGGAGACTCTGTGTGGTTGCTGTGGGTGGGGCCTCTGTCCGGCTGCTCCACAGCTGTGGCAGGTCAACTGGCCCATTTGCAGCGCCGGCCAGGGGGAACGAATGGAAGGCTGCTTATTGCTGTAAGAGGCTTCTTGGCTGCTTTACCCGGCAGGGGGTTAGGGAGTCCGAAGTTTCACAAGATTCCCAGCCTGCTGGGGTGAGTGTGCTGGGATGATTTTGTTCAGCTGTTGGGCCCTTGTTCCTTTAAGACTTTTAAAAAGTGCCCGCTTTTCTTTTGTCCCAGGGGACCCAGCTGTGGGGACCCGCTCACAGTCTTTGTCTTGGATCCTGCCCTTCCGTTTCTCTAATATCCAGTACACCAAGCAGTTGTGTCTGTGCTCCCAGTGCAGATTACTAGGGCTGGTTATTTAGTAGTCCTGTGCTTCCCCTCCCTCCCCACTCTGACTCTTTTCCTCCCACCGGTGAGCTGGGGTTGGGTGAGTGCTCAGGTCCCTCCGGGTCATGGTTTTGTATCTTAGCCCCTTCGTGAGATGCTGAGTTCTCACAGATGTAGATGTAGCCTGGCTGTTGTACTGTATCTTCTGGCCTCTCTTTTAGGAATAGTTGTATTTGTTGTATTTTCAAAAATATGTATGGTTTTTGGAGGAGATTTTCTACCGCCCCGCTCGCTCCGCCATCTTGAGCCCCGTACTCCAATGTTCTTATAGGAGAGATATCTGTCAATTGATTTAATAACACCAACAATAATAAAACGTTTTTAATGTAATATAATGGATATTACAGTCAGTCATGATACTGCATTTTGTGAAAGAGATTGGAATGAAAGGGGGGTGTACCTCAAAAGGTAATATAGCTGTGATAGATTTGTAGAACTAGGTTTCCGGGAACTTGGAGCCAGAGGCAGTAAGTACACTTAGATAATGGGAAGAGAAAGAAGTACTTGTCACACACTAGGAACTTACAAGTATTTTTTGAATGAATAGAGAGAAATAACTGTGAAGTGTAGAGACATAGAAGCTGAGTTTTCTCAGAGAGAATGGTCCACAGTATTAAGCTAGTGTGCCAACCCAAGGAAAGTAAGGTATAAAAAAAGGTTTTGGTTTACTGAAAATAAGGTCACAAATGGCTATCTTAAAAACAACTTTGTTTTTACAAAGGTAGAATACAAATGGTTAAGAAAGCATCAATAATAAAGCAGTTAAGGGAAGGAGAGAAGTCGAGTAGTCGTTGAAAAGGGTCCTTAGAGCATGGTTAAAAAATTTTGAAGATAGCTGAGATAGGTACGTATTTAAAGGGAAAAGAAGTGACAGAGAAGGGAGAACTTAGCGATAAAAGAGAGGAGGATAAATGTAGAAGTAAGAGAAGGTAAGACCAAGTAAACATTCACTAGAATGTAGTGCAAGAATTTTTGTCTTTTTTGTTCACTTATATATGCTCAGTGCTTACCATAGTGCCTGACTTTTAGTAGATGCTAACAGATGAAATTCAAAGTATATTTTAGCTTTAGATATATTTATACGTATTTTAGTAGGGAAGGATAGGTGATGATATTTTAGCAGTGGTCAAGAATGGTAGCATTGTTGTTTCCCCATGGATTCTGTTTGCTTAGTTTTTGCATGAATCTGTTATGTAGGAGGTAAATTCCGTAATCAGGAAAGAGATATAAAAAAGAAAGCCCCACAAAACTATCTTAACTTTGTATAATTTAACATTAAAACAGTTTACTAACATATTTTTGGATATTTTTCACATACTCATTGAATTTAAAATACAGTATACAAAGAGCTTCGTATCTATTTTAGAAGATTTGTTAAATATCAAGGTATTTGCCTACCTGAACGTGACCTTTAATTTAGAGCGGGTGAAATAGATCAGTTTGTATCAAATGACTAGATTAGGGGGATGCCTGTGACTGATTAAGAGTTCTGAAGCATTTTCAGTTACTAGGTGTTCTTGATAATTAAAAATTTGTTAATCTTCAAACCTTTATAGTTAAGGCTAATGGACTTCATAACATTAAAAAAGTTTCTGAAATAATAACTTATATAAAGTAAAATAGACTTGCCTTAGGTCAGGTTTCTTGAGAGTCAAACTGTTTAAGAGGATTTCCAATATAATTTATTTAGATTATAAAATCTCTTTTTTGTGTTTTTTATTTGGACTATGACCTTGTAAAAGTTAAGAGAGAATTTAGAAGAAAAGATAATGAAAATAATTCCATTTGTCATTCTCAGGACTTTGCAAGAGGATAATCCAAGTGGAGTCATTCTTTGTACTGATGACTATTTTTACATAAATGGACAGTACCAATTTGATGTAAAGTACTTAGGAGAAGCACATGAATGGAACCAGAACCGTGGTAAGAATAGACATCAGATTCTGGGTAATACAAAGAGCAGTATAAAAATAAATCCACTTAGTATTTGTATTTTAGGAGACATAAAACATTTTAAAAGTTATAATTCACTTTAGTTCTATGAGTATATATAAAATTAAAACAATTCTTATGTTACATAGTTAGAGGTAAAAGAGGTAGTCATATAGAAATGTTATGAGAATTAAATTAGTTAATTTTTGTAAAATGCTTATAACAGTGCATGGCATGTTTACATCTTATTTAATCAGTGGGGATCTTGTCAGAAGTAAATCAGATTTTCTACCTGGGTCTCAGAATAGCTCAGGATTGTTAGAGTTGTCTGGTATGCTCTGGTTCCTGTTTCCTAAAATGGAATTTGCACTGTTAACCACGAGTCTTCCCCAGATTGGTTTAATTTTTATGGAGGATAGTGTGAAAGTAAAAATGGGTCTCCACAAACTGAGTCTGCAGGGAGAGCATAGGTAAAACCTTAATTTCTTTATCAGTGCAACTATTCACTGAAGATGGTTTTATCAAAAAATGTTTATTTACGAATAGTTTGAATTTTATATGGGGAATTCTTCCTGATATAAACAATATTTAGCCTTTTTTCGATAAATGCACCATGAGGGCAATTCTTGAGTTTGCCATCTCCAGATAATGTAAATTTCTATATTCTTTCTTGAACTAAATATTAAAGTAAGAACTCAGAAATATGAAGATACCAACACAACTGAAAATAAAGGAAACAGTATAATGTGGTAAAGAGCAACTGTGGATTTGCCAGTTATTAGCTTTGTGACCTTGTGCAATTACATTCTCCAAGGCCTGTGTCATAATCTATAAAGGGGCTTAATAATACTTACCTCTCAGGATTATTGTAAAGGTTAAATGAAAATGAAAAGTTCTTAGCAATGGTTCAACATACCCTTATTGCAGCAACAATGACAGCAATAATATTAAGTTAATAGCAGAACTCTTCTTTAAACAACTTTCTGGAGATACAAATCAAGGCATTTAGCATATCAGAGTTGTGCAGCCATCACCATAATCAGTTTCAAACATATTTATCAACCCCAAAAGATCCTGTGCCCATTAGTAGTCACTCTTCATTTCTCCCCAACCTCTCCCAGCCCATGGCAACCACTAATTTACTTTCTGTTTCTATAGTGTTTGCCTATTCTGGGCATTCCATCTAAATGAGTTGTATAATGTGATCTTTTGTGAATGGCTTTCTTTCATTTAGCATATTGTTTTCAAGGTTCATCCATGTATGTATCGGTATGTCATTTTTTATAGCTAAATACTATTCCATTGTTTGGCTATGCCACATTTTGTTAATCCATTCATCAATTGATGGACATTTGGGTTGTTTCCACTTATTGGCTATTATAAATAATACTGCTGTGAAAATATGTTTATGTCTAACCTTCTTACAAACTGGCAAGCCTGTTTTCCATTTTCCATTTCTACCAGTAGTTTATGAGGGTTCCAATTTCTCCTCATTATTACCAACAGTTGTTATTATCTGTCTTTTTGATTATGGCTATCCTGGTGGATTTCAAGTGGTATCTCATATGGATTTGATTTGTAGTTCCCTATGGCTAATGATGTTGAGCATTTTTTGTGTGTTTATCAGCCATTTGATTATCTTTGGAGAATTGTCTATTCGATTCTTTGCCATTTTTAAATTGGACTATTTGTCTTTTTTATTATCGAATTATAAGAGCTTACACAGAACTTTAAAAGCATCCAAATAATTTCCTTGCAAGGCTTATTTATCATGGTTCATCATTAATTTTCTGAATGTTCTAATTCCTTAGGAAGAAAGGTAGTTTTATAAGAAAATCTCTTGGATAACAGTGTTTTTTTTCTTTATTTCAGATCGTTACTTTTCCTTTTTTTTGGTGTTTTTCTTTATTTTTGGCTTGTTTGTTTTTAAACTTTATTTTGGAATAATGTTAGATTTATGGAAAGGTTGCAAAAGTACTATAGCTTCTGTGTACCCCTCCCCCACTTTCCCCTTCTATAACATCTATATAACCATGGTACACTTGTCAAAACTAAGAAATTAACATTGGTATTTACTGTTAAGTAAACTCCAGACTTTATTTGGATTTTAGTTTTCCTACTGAAGTTCTTTTCCAATCCAGTATCTTATTTAGGATACCATGTTGCTTGTTTTTAATGATACCTTTTTTCCCGCATTTATGCTGTTTATATATGTAACACCCACATAAAACTTAAATCAGAGTTTTAAATAATTTTCTCTGATTATAACTTTGGTATTTATTTATTTAGACTTTATTAATCAACAGTATTAGTGAACAATGACCTATACTCTAATTTTTCATATACTCCAAGGTGATACTTAGAAGTAGAGTTGTGAGTAAAATTAGCACATATTTATGATTTTCAAATTATGAAAACAAGGTCAGATTTTTAAAATATCAAGATAATACTTAAGGCCATTATTAAAATGATTTGTCATTTTCTGTTTGTGTTTTTCAGCAAAAGAAGCATTTGAGAAGAAGGTTTCTCCTATAATAATAGATAATACAAACCTACAGGCATGGGAAATGAAGCCGTATGTTGCTTTGGTTTGTACCATAAATCATCCTATCTATAATAATGGGGTTGAAATTACTAGGGGATGTTAATTACCCAAGTGAATATCAGTTAATCCTTGGATTGTCTAACTGAGCTTTCTCTTATCTTCAGCAAAATGAGAAAAATAGGTATAGTTTTTTTCAAAAAGCTAAATTTATTAAATTTTTAAATGCTGATATTTTTTAAATCTGAGATTTTTTAAATGTCTTCTATGAAAATGTCGTGGTATTAAATTGTATGTATATACATAGATTATAACCTTATGTTTGTGTATGTGTGTGTATGTACATACACAATTTTTTTTCAAAATCCTGTAAACTCAACTATTCTCAGTTCTCCAAATTTGCCAGATTTCTTTTTTGCTTATCTTGATGTCACCTTTTCAGGAAGTTAGCATTCATTAAGTTACTAAAAAGCTGAGTTGGGACTCTTTCTGTATTCTTGGTGCCCTGGCTTACTTCTGTCGTAGCATTGAGCACACTGTTTTTATGTTGGCCATGGATTGGCTAACATTTTTCTTATGCACCAGATAGTAAATATTTTAGGTTTTGTGGGGCCATATATAGTCCGTGTTGCATATTCTTTTTTTTTCCTTTTTTTTTAAAACAACCCTTTAACTTCCAAAAACTGTCTTTAGCTCCTAAGCTATAGACATACTGGCTGATGGGCTGAATTTGGCTCTAGGTCACCTATATGTTTTTGAGGGTGGGAAGCAGTGCAATAGCTGCTTCTCATATGGTGCAGAGAGTTCTCTGGTGTTTCTTCTTATAAGGACACTTAACAGATCAGGGCCCCACTTTGTCATCTCAGTTAACCTTAATTACCTCCATAAAAGCTGTATCTACAAACATAGTCATATGGTGAGATTGGGGTTTCAACATAATGGGGTTTGAGGGAATACAGACAACAGACATTCGGTTTGTAACAGAAGACTTTGAGTAGAATTATTAACAGTCACCAAAGTGCAGTGTTGAGAATAGACTTGGCTGGGGCGGGCAAGGATGGAAGCAGGGAGACTTAGAGGGAAATTGTGGTAGTAAGAGGTTATGTGGCTCAGATCAACCTGGTAACACTTAAGGTAACAATAAATAGTGATTGGATTCTGGGTATATTTTGAAAATAGAGACAACTTACTTGCTGAAATTTCTTGTTGGATTGATATGAATGTGAAAGAAAGAGAGGAGTTAAACGTATGACTTCAAGGTTGGTTTCTGGCCTGTGTAGCTGGAGGGTGTCATCATCTGAGATGGAGAAAGGTTCAGGTAGAATTGTTGTGTGGAATAAAGCATCTCAAAAGTTTAGGTTTTGATATGTTAAGTTTGTTGAATAGATTGATCTACAAGTTTGGAGTTTGGGAGTGAATTCAGGGCTAAAGACATATATTTGAGAGTCATTACCATTTGGATGATGTTTAAAGCCAGGGAATGAAATGACATTACCAAGGAAGTGAATGTAGATCAAGAGTAGAGGACCAACAGTCTTGGGGTGTTCCATTGTGAGAAAAGGTCTGCGTGAAAAGGACGAACTATCAAAAAGGAATAAGAACACCACTCAGTGGGGTAGGAGGAAAAGCAATAGTGTGTAATGAAGACAGTGTAAGGAGAAGGGACTGATGAACTGATACGTGTTGAGAGGCAGGTAAGAGAACTGAGAGTTAACCACAGCATTTTTCAGTTTGGAAGTGACTTGTGGTTTTGATGCCCAGTTTCAGCAGAGTAGCCAGCTGGGGTGGGTTTAAGAGAGGCTAGAAGGAAAGGAATTGGAGAAGAGAATGTAATTATTTTGAGACATTTTCCTGTAAAAGGTAGCAGGAAAATGAGAAGATAGCTGGAAGGTGGGGTTAAAAGTAAGATGGGAGAAATAAGTGAATGTGATGGGATTGATTCAGGAGGGAGGGAAAAATTAATGATGCTTCAAAGTGAGGGGAGAATTGCCAAACTCAGTTATCCTTGAGGTGGAGAGAGGATGGATTACTGTACAAGTGTAGGGCTTGGCTTTTAGATTATAGCCATACTAGAATTTTTGAAAAATAGAATGAGTTATTACTTAAAATAATTTAAAATTACAAAAGTCATGCATGTATATGATAAATACACAAACCATAAAAAAGAATGCCTGAAGTTCTCCCTTGAAGTGGATGCTTTGAAGAGTGTTTTTTTTTTCTTTTAGGGCATTATTTTGAGAGAGGGATAAAGGACAGGAAGAGGACAACTTGTTTTTTGAACAATTAACTTTTTATTGAAAAAACTGACATACAATACAATATCAGTTTCAGGTGTACAACATAGTGATTCAACATTTATATACATAAAAAAGTGATCATCGCAACAAGTCTCATTACCATATGTCACCATATAAAGTTGTTACATATTATTAACTATATTATCTATGCTGTTGTAGTAGTATTTTTGAGACTCTTTTCAGAAGATTTCTGTGCATATATAAATGTGTGAATAATTCTTTTTTTTTTTTACCCAAGTGGAAATTCTGTCTTACTTTCTTAACAATTTATATTAAGGACTTTCTCAATAACATAGAATTTAAAAAATTACTGTATATATTTTCATTGTATTATTGTACCTTCATTTATTTAGCCAGTTCCATATTAATAACCACTGAGTTGTTTGTATTTTTTTGCAATTGTAAATAATGATGAACCTGATATCCTGGTGTATATTTTTGCACTCTTACTAAAGTATTTATCAGTAGCATAAATTTCTAGAAGTTAATAGTGTGTCAAAGAGATTGTGCTTTTTACCAATTTTAATAAACATTCATCAAGTGTGTTAGTATGTTTTAGGTTCTTTAAATTTTAACATGCTATAAATTTGGAAACAATATATTTAATTTCATGGAAGTAATTATTTTTAAATGTGTTTGTCTTTTTTGTATGTAGTCTCAAAAACATAAATACAAAGTCCTTTTCCGGGAACCAGATACATGGTGGAAGTTTAAACCAAAGGAACTTGCAAGGTAAAAACTTCGAAGTTATCTAACATGTTTTTAATTTCATGACATTGATATAAAGTCCATCTGGGTTTTTCCCCCTTGTAAGTAACGAAGAAAACAAAATGGATCAGACTGCAGCTTTGCCACTTAAAAATTGATAACAAATTTTGTATTGTTTAAAGGATTTCTTTTTCAGTTTATGAAGAGTTTGTATCTTTTGTTCCTAAAATTGAATTGACAGAAAAATTCCATTTATCTTACATTGTCAGTTCTTTATTACTTATTAATAATATAATGTCACTCTCTGACAGTAGAATAGACTGTAATGTTTGGCATATCTAAACCATGTGCTACTGGAAAGAAATAAATTATTGGAGCTGCCTAGGGATTTAGAATCCTGGAAGGATTTGAGGAGATTATGATAGCAAATGTCTAGCTGTCTGGGTATTTCACTACCTTCTTCCCTGCCCTCCCCCAGAAAATTACACTTCTTTTTAAAAATTTGATTGTTTGATTTGAATAGAAATCTTACTTAGGGCATGGACCATATGGTGTGTTTTTTGCCTTGTGTTCTGTATTCCCATAGAGATAGCACTAACTTAATTTTGGTCAGGGTATTTTCTTCTTGGTAATTTTAACCAATTTCAGTATTAAGTAAAGGACAAGTAATTTTAGTATAGTCCTCATGTTGTGCAACCATCACCACTGTCTAATTAAAAGGCATTTCCATCACCTTTCAAAAAGAAGCTTCACACCTTTTATTAGTCACTTCTAATTCTGCCCTCACCTTGGCAACTAATCTGCTCTTCTGTCTGTATGGATTTGCCTATTCTGGACATTGCATAAACATTGAATCATACAGTATGTGACCTTAATGTCTAGCATCTTTCACTTAGCATAGTGTTTCCAGGTTCATCCATTTTGTAGCATGTACCAGTACTTGATTTCTTTTTGTTATCTCTCCTTTTGGTACATTCCAATATTTTGTTTAGAATTTTTGCATCTGTATAAATGAGTGATATTGACCTGTGGTTTTTTCTTTCTCGCTCTGTCTTGCCTGGCTTTCATATCATGGTTTTTGGGTCATAAAAGTAGTTAGGAAGTATTTCTTTTCTCTTTTCTGAGTTTATGCAAGTTTGAATGTTTGATAGAATTTACTTACAAACTGGTTCTGGTGTTTTCTTTGTGAGAATATTCAGGTGAAATTTGTCCATTATGCCAAAGATTTCAAACGTATGAACACTTTATTAAAACAATTACAGTATTCTCTTACTAGTTTATTATCTCTGCTGCATTTATACCTAAGTTCCCCTTTTTAGTCCTAATATGTTTATGTGTATCTTCCTTTTTTTCTTGATTATTCTCAGAGGTCAGATTTTTTATTAGCCTTTTCAAATAAACGTCTCTTGCTTGGATGGTCTTTCTATTATAAATTTGTTTTATGTTTAATTCACTTCTACATTTATTTTATTGTCTTTGTTCTTTAAAAAAATCTATTTTGTTTTGTTTTTTATTTTTAAAATGCTTTACCTGAAAGCATTTGTTGCCATATATTTCCCTAAGTACTATGTTAGCTGCTCCTAGAATTTTAACATATAATAGTTTCTTCTTATCACTTATTTTCTAATTTACATTATGATTAATTTTATTCTTTAACTCAGAGCTATATTTTAAAATTTCTGAACAGATGGTTTTTAAGTTTATATTTTTCAAAATTATTTTTCAACTTAACAGCAGTAGGTAAGATTGTGCAGTTTGTGTGATACTAATTATCTGATATATATATATTTTTTATTTTGCTATTATTAATGTACAATTACATGAGCAATATTATGGTTACTAGACTCCCCCTATTATCAAGTCCCCACCACATACCCCTTTAAAGTCACTGTCGATCAGCATAGTAAGATGCTATAGAATCACTACTTGTCTTCTCTGTGTTATACTGCCTTCCCCATATGCTCCCCACTCCCTGCTACATTGTGTGTGCTAATCGTAATACCCCTTTTTCCCCCTTATCCCTCCCTTCCCACCCATCTTTCCCAGTTCCTTTCCCTTTGGTAACTGTTAGTCCATTCTTGGATTCTGTGAGTCTGCTGCTGTTTTATTCCTTCAGTTTTTTTTCTTTATTCTTATACTCCACATATGAGTGAAATCATTTGATACTTGTCTTTTTCGGCTTGGCTTATTTCACTGAGCGTAATACCCTCTAGCTCCATCCATGTTGTTGCAAATGGTAGGATTTGTTTTCTTTTTATGGCTGAATAATACTCCCTTGTGTATATGTACCACATCTTCTTTATCCATTCATCTACTGATGGACACTTAGGTTGCTGCCATTTCTTTGCTAGTGTAAATAGTGCTGCAATAAACATAGGGGTGCATATGTCTTTTTCAAACTGGGCTGCTGCAGTCTTAGGGTAAATTCCTAGGAGTGGAATTCCTGGGTCAAATGGTATTTCTATTTTTAGTTTTTTGAGAAACCTCCATACTGCTTTCCACAGTGGTTGAACTAATTTACATTCCCACCAGCAGTGTAGGAGGGTTCCCCTTTCTCCACATCCTTGCCAACATTTGTTGTTGTCTTTTGGATGGAGGCCATCCTCAATCCAGTGTGAGGTGATATCTTATTGTGGTTTTGATTTGCATTTCTCTGATGATTAGCGATGTGGAGCATCTTTTCATGTGCCTCTTGGCCATCTGAATTTCTTCTTTGGAGAAGTGTCTGTTCAGCTCCTCTGCCCATTTTTTAATTGGCTTATTTGATTTTTGTTTGTTGAGGTGCATGAGCTCTTTATATAGTTTGGATGTCAACCTCTTATTGGATATATCATTTATGAATATATTATCCCATACTATAGGATGTCTTTTGGTTCTACAGACAGTGTCCTTTGCTGTACAGAAGCTCTTTAGTTTGATATAGTGCCACTTGTTCATTTTTGCTTTTGTTTCCCTTGCCCAGGGAGATATGTTCATGAAGAAGTTGCTCATATTTATGTCTAAGAGATTTTTGCCTATGTTTTTTTCTAAGAGTTTTGTGGTTTCATGACTTACATTCAGGTCTTTGATCCACTTTGAGTTTACTTTTGTGCATGGGGTTAGACAATAATCCAGTTTCAATTATCTGATATTTTTAAAGATGCATTTTGTGGCCTGGTTCATTGTCAGTTTTTACAGATGTTTCATGTTTGCTTGATAAGAATGTTTACTGGTTGCAATGTGTTAATAGATCATTAAGTCATGCTTATAACTCTGTTATTCACATCTCATATAGCTTTACTTTTTAAAAAAAATTTGCTTGATGGGTTAATGTTTAGGAGGGGGATGAAAAAATCTCGGAGAGGTGTGTTGAAATCTCCCTCTATTACATTGACTATGCCTGATTCTCCTTATAATTCTGCCTATTTTTGCTTTATATATTCTGAGGATATTTTTTGAAGTGCATAGTGAATGTTTAAGATTTTTATATCACTAATTAATTTTTATTAATTAATCACTAATAACCTTTATCCTTATCTAGTGATTTTCTTTTATCCTTAATATTAATTTTTGTTATAAAGTCTAATTTGTCTAATATTAGTGAACTACACCAGCTTCCTTTTAGTTAGTATTTGAGTGGCATTTCTTTTCCCATACTTTTACTTCCAACCCTTCAGTTGCTTTGTATTTGGGTATATCTATCATAACCAGTATGGCTAGGTTTTAAAAAGTCCACTCTGCTCTCTTTGGCTGTAACTGATAAGCTTAGTTCTTTTATAGTTATTTTAGTTATTCGTATAAGTGGTCTTGTTTCTTACTGTCTCACTCTGTGTGATTTCTATTTATCTCGCCTTTTCTGTGACTTTTTTCTCCTATCACAGAAAATTATATATTTGATTTTTTTCCCTCTTATCATGCCTTATTTTGGATTTTTTTTGATTGAATGCAAGTTTTCTTACTCATTTTAACCTTCTCTACTAATTTGGAACTATGTACACATTTTTATTCTTTTACTGGTTACATTAAAAATTTTGTGATGCACATTTTAAAGTTAAAGTTAAACCATTTTCCTAGCCTTTCTTCTCACAGATACAAGGACTTTCAAACATTTTAACTTTGATACTTAATTCCCTTCCAACTTAACATTCTATGATTGTCCAGAATGTACAGGCAGTGTTTGTTTTCTTTCATTTAGTTATTGCTTTGTTCTTAATTTTTCTTTCATCATAGACCTTTCATCTGGTAATTTCCTTTTGTCTGACATTCATCTTTTAGGATTTTCTTTATGGTGTAGGCCTGCTTCTTGTCAAACTCTTTTTAACAATTTTTCAGATTAAAATTCTTTTCATTCTTGTAACATACTTTTGCTAGGTATATATATTCTAAATTGATAGTTTCCATTACTGAAGATAACATTTAACTCTCTTCTGACATCCATTATTGTTGTGAAATCAGCTGTTATTCTAATACTTGGGTTCTTTGTAGATGACTTTTAAAAAAAATTTCTGATTGCTTTTAATATCATCTCTATCTTTGGTGAATGAATGACAATTTCAGTATTATGCTTCTAGCTGTGGATTTTTATTATTTATCTTGGTTGGGATTTGTTTGGAGTCAAGATCAAGGTATTGATGTCTTTCATCAGTTCTGGAAAATTCTCAGCCATTTTCTTTAAATTGCTTCTGTCCCATGTACTCTCTTTTCTCCTTCTGGGACTTAGATTAGATGTATACTAGACCTTTTTGCTGTCTTCGATGTCTATGTCTCTTAACCTGTCTTTCATATTTTCTGTCTCTGCTTCTCTGTGATCTGAAACCAGACAAGATCGAGGTAGGTAAATACGAAAGTTAGATTTGCCTGGGTGGCAAATGTTAATATTAGCCCCGGGATGCTGGCACTAAGCCTTGGATCCAACCCAGGATCCAACCCAAGACAGGAGAGTTGCAATGAGATGTTTTCATTAAGGTAAGACTCCGGAGGGACTAAAGCACACTATCTGGTTCTTGGCAGATGTAAATCCAGATGTTGTATAAATGAAAGCAGCCTCAATTTTAAGACCTAAGGATTTCCGTATTGAGATTAAACTGAATATGAGCTCATAAACAAAACACACAAAGAAATATGCCACCTTGAGTGAAAGCACAATGTAACAGACTTCATATTTGGACATCCAGAGACTTCAAATACTAAGGAACTTTTTTTTCTTTTCTTTGAATTTATAATGTGTTAAAGTGTATGTTTGCTTTAATTCACTTGTGATCCAGTTTTATTACAAAAGGAGGGCCTTCTCAAACATCTGGTTGGCCTTACTGGCATAAATGTAAGCCTCTGTAGTGGAATTTCTTTACTCACTAGTCAACAAAGCCTTGAAATCATGGTTATATTCTTTTGAGATTGTTTTTTTTTTTTGCAGAGCTTTAAAATAACATCTTTTAAAGTTATTGGATCTACTAGTTTTTTCCAGATTGATAAAGGTTTGTTTGGGAAAGATTGTATGGGATGATTGAGACAATGGTAATGTAAGACATACTGAATAAAATGAAAATTGGAATCAAATAGTATATGTTGTGTCATAACAAACTACCTTTTATATTTTTATGTATTAGAAAAATACATCATTGTTTTTATTGACATTTTTGTTCTAATTATTTTTTAAACTTAATTACCAATATCCCTTCTACTGATTTCTCCTCTGGAATTTTTAGGCGTAATATTCATGGGGTAAGCAAAGATAAAATAACAAGAATGTTGGAACACTACCAACGTTTTGTTTCAGTGCCAATAATCATGAGTTCTTCGGTTCCAGAGAAAATTGAACGTATTGAGGTGTGTGCATATTCTTGTGAGGACAGAAGTACTAGGTAGGTTGAAGTTCTTATGTACAAAAACTCAGTTTGAAGCATAACTGAAAAAATAATTTTGGAGCTTTTGAAATCACTGCCAAATAACTAAAATAAGGTCTGTGCTCTCTCTGTCCCATATACTCTTTTCTCTTTCTGAGACTTAGATTAGATGTATACTAGACCTTTATGTCTTTTAGACATACCAAACCCTACAAATAACAATAACACTTGTTATTTGTAGGGTTTAAGTATGTAGTCTTACCTAAAGCAGGATATATATGGTTAACAAGAGAAGAGGAAGTTACATGAGTGATGGCATGTGAGTTTTTTCATTGTCCTCAGCGTTTTGTGGATCCATGTTTATACTTGAATACTCCTGCCTTCTTTATACTGCTCTTCAGTATTTATTTGTTATCTCCCCTCTGTTATTATTTTGTATATAGTCATATCATTTCTTAATTTCCTTAGGTATTATAGTAAGAGTCACTTTCAAGCTAGTATCATAAAAGTTAATTATTAATGGTATACTTTTACTAAGTAGTACAAGCCACAGCCTTTTGAAATTCGGCAGTTCAGAATAGTACTGATGGTGGTGTACATTTAGGACATGTAAACAAATAAATAAGTGAGTAAAAAAAGAACCTTGAGCATATGAAGAGGTCTGAATCACCCACATTTTTTTATGGTAAAGGATGGAGAGCTTCTGTTAAAAGGAGCTGGGAGTTGGGAAGATGATATTCAAAATGGTTTTTTTATTGAAGAGCAGTTTTGCAAGGTGGTTAAGAGCATGGGTTCCTGAACTGTATTTCCTCGCTTTCCTCCTGAAAGCTTTGTAATATTTGATTAAAATCTCTCCTATACTTCAGTTCCTCATTTCTAAAATGGCAGTAATAACACTTTGATCATAAGGTTGTCATAAGGATTATGAATTAATACTTGTAAAGGACTTAGAATAGCATCTGGCATATAGGAAACTCAGTGGTAGATGTGATTTCACTTAGGAATTCTTCATGAAAGAGCTGGGACATTGAGAGCTCCTGGAATAAAGAAAGAAAGGAAGATGAGTTGACAAATTGAATAAGGAAAAAGCACTATAGTTGAAGTGAAAGTGTAATGGTTAGGCAAAAATGCTCTGAGTCTGAAATTAATATCAAGGATGTCTTTTTAAAAATTTAACAAGTAACATGTTAAGGAGAGCTGTCCTCCTTTCTTTAATTTCTCTTAATTGTGCAAATCATATTGGTTGATTCTTTGCAACTTTGTAAATGAAGCTTAAACTTTTGCCTCTGTAACAAATGTCAGGTGGTAAAGAAGCAGACTTTTAGTTCACCATATTAAGCTTAAGTAGGTCAAAAAGAAGCTAGGGAGGTCGTGTCCTCTTCTGGGAACAAATTTAGAACCTTAATTTAATATCTAATGGATAAAAAAAGTTTGCTTCTTATATGCCAATAAGTGTTGGAGTTACAGTAAAGGAGTGTGTTCAAAGTGTATTATGGAAAGATCAAGATTAGCTTTTATGACTTGAATGTAGTTTATTTCTAGAATTTTTAGAATAAATAAATGTTAAGTGCCCCATATTTCAGTTGAATGCTACTTTAATTTAAATCATAATATTAATGGCAACATTGAGACTTCCTTATAATACTTTTAAAAAATTCTTACAGCCCAAAAGACAATGAAGATATTTCCTCTGAAAAAGAAGAAAATGTTTTATCCTCATCATCGAAGCATGTAGAGTTAACTGAAGAGAAGAAACTTGAAATGACCAAAGAAACTATGTTACCTCAGAGTGTTACATATCTCCTCAATGCAGATTTAAACCCAGGAAGGAAAGAAATCGGTGGTATGAATCCTAACATTCAGAGTGCTTTCATTCAGGAAGTTCCCAACATATATTTTTCTGATTCTGAAAGCCAAGTACAAGTAACAGACAAAAGTGAAAAAGAAGAGCAAGTAGAAATGGCTTCTGAAAAAGAATGTAGTAAAACCAATGTAGATAGTTGTGTAGAGAGAGAGTCACCATGTATTTTCTGTGATGAAAATAACCAAGCAGTCTGTGATCTTTCAAATACTGTACCTCTTCAAAATGAAAAATCTCCACCTGGTGAAATATTGGAAGATAGAACAACAGTAAAGAAAAAAGCCTTTGGAAAACAAAAGAGCAAATCACCTTTGGAAAAGTTCCCAAGACATGAGTTACCAAATTTTGTTGGTGACTGGCCAGTTGATAAGACTATTGGTCAGAGGACAAAAAGAAACCGGAAAACTGAAAAAGCTTCATCTATACAAAGGGACAAAAAATATAATTGCACTCAGTCATACAAAGTATTAGATAATAGCCTATGTGCAAGTATAGATCAGATCCAGCAACGAGGATCTCCTCCTGGAAGTGTAGAGGATGACAAGATGACACAGGGTGATGATACTTCAGAATCTTTCAATAGCTGTAAATATAATACTTACAAAAATACTGAAAAAAACTCATTTGACATCGTGGGTGACTGGCCATCATCTGATTCTTTAGCTCAGAGAGAGCACAGACCAAGAATGCCAAAAGCAGGTTTAAATGAACCCAAGCTAGAATTTGGAACTAGTGACAGTATGAATGAAATATCCTTATATACAGCACATGAGGCCTGTTGGGGCACAAGCCCTGAAGAACTAAAAACATTGGGTAGTTCTACTCTAGAAAGTTCTGAAATGCTATCCAATGAAATGGCCTGGGAGGATAAAACTTGTCCAAGTGAAAAGATTTATAGGCAATGCACACCATCTCTTACAAGTAGTGCACCAACTATTCCTGGAGTAGTAGGACCACAGTCTTCAGCTGAATTTCCAGAAGGAAAGCCTCAAGAATTCCCTGGAATAGAAGTAGGCATGTGTACCCAGACTGAACCACAGGATTTTGCTCTCTTATGGAAAATAGAAAAAAATAATATTAGTGTTTCAGATTCTGTGAGAGTATTAACAGGAAGATTAGATGGATTTAAACCAAAAACTTTCAATATTAACACAAATTTAGATGTTCAAGAAACAATTCCCTATAGGGTAATGTATGATAAAAGCACATATGTTGAAGAAAGTGAACTTACCACTGCTGATGAATCTGAAAATCTTAACATTCTTTGTAAACTGTTTGGATCCTTTTCATTAGAAGCCCTAAAAGACTTATATGAGAGGTGTAACAAAGATATTATTTGGGCCACAAGCCTTTTGTTGGATTCTGAAACTAAATTATGTGAAGATACTGAATTTGAGAATATCCAAAGATCATATGGTGAAGCACAAATTGGGCCATTTTCTCTGGGACTAAATTTGAAGGAAATTATTAGCCAAAGAGGAATCTTAGAGGATTCTAATTCTTCTCTGCCAGAATTTAGTCATGGAGTTGGCATCACTAATACTGATGTGCAGTCTCCCTGTGATTCAGAAAAGGGAAACTCAGAGCAGGCAGAAGCAAGAGCTATAACTACTGAAAAACCTGGATTAATAACAACTATATTTCCCAATGCCACTGTAGATCTAAGGAATACTAATGATGTACTTCCTAATTCTCAAACAGAACTTTCAGGTTTGTATAACATTAAGCAGTCTTTTCCAAGTACTCTAAAAGCTACTGCTGCTAAGGATGTGAATGAAATGGAGAAGAATCTAGAAGTCACGGAGATTAGAGACAGTATACATTCGTCTTTGAATTTGTCTGATATTTTAAAGTCTTTATCGAGCACTTCAAATCTTGAATTAAATGAAGAAATTTATTTTACTGACTCTTTTGAAATAAAGAAAAATGAAAATCTCTCGAGGGATTATGTGAAATTTCCAAACACAGAAGAATTTATGAATGAGGATGAACAAGAAATGGAAAAAATTCTAATGTCAGGGAGTACTTTGTCAGCTGGAATTAATGAAGAAGATAAAACTGAGATGTTGAATCCTACACCAGTAATGGCCAAATCTCTGACAATAGACTGTCTGGAATTGGCTTTACCCCCTGAACTGGCTTTTCAGCTCAATGAATTATTTGGCCCTGTTGGTATTGATTCAGGTATGGAAAAAGTAAATTACCTGTATGTGTGTCTTTCTGTGAATAGAAAATAGGTAGAGGGTTCTGTTTCAATTAAAAAATGTTCATATGTTAACTGAAATGTCAAAGTAATTTGTATTGCCTACCTCATTTTTGATACAATGTGTTTGTTGAGAATTTTTTAAAAATGTAACTTGAAGAAATAGAATTTATATGGAGTTTGTGTTCATCCCATGTATTTTAGAAGTTTTCTCCAGTATTTGCCTTAGAGTTATTTGCATAGATGAACTTTTAAAAATCATTTGGTTCTACTCCAGATATATTTAAGGCAAGACTAATTTCTTAGGATACTCTTACTGAAAATTCTTGACTGATGGAAATGGATAAATTGAATATATTGAGACTAATGGACATGAATAACTTAAACATATGAAGCATTGTATAATTGCACCTACTAAGAAGTGTGAAAACAGTAACATATTACATAAATAAAAATATCCCAAGAGATTTAGAACAAGGACTATAAGTTAGTAATTCCTAATACAATTAGTTTTCTGGTGTGTAAGGTGGTTGAATATGTTTTCTGCAAATGTTTAATGAGTAATGAATATATTTTCTTCTCTTTTTTCCCCTTCACAAGGGTCTCTAACAGTTGAGGATTGTGTGGTTCATATAGATCTGAATCTGGCTAAAGTGATTCATGAGAAATGGAAAGAATCTGTAATGGTTGGTAGGCTTCTTTTTATAAAGAGCTCCTTCTGTGCCCATTTTGTCACCTTTGCTTTTCAGTAAAATCTGTTATATGAAACAGTTCCATTTAATTTTGATGTTGAGAGAGAGTGAACTTTTTACCAGTTAACAGATGATTGATTTTTTTTTCTCTTTCCTGTATTTTAGATGATTTCCAGACTGGCCAAACTATGTGATTAACAATGGAGCTCCATATGATTGTTGATTTTTTTTTTAAGGAAAAAAAAATCATAGTTTTTTACTTCCTAAAGACTTGGAGTGCTGATTGATTAAATTAAAAAAATAGTTTAAAAAACAGCATAAGAGCGCTATAAGTGGAAAACTATTAGTCATACTTAATTTTATTTATCTAATTTTGTTTTGCTTAGATTTAGCAAGAAGGATTGATAGTTTTACAAGGAGAGATGATTTCTAGAGAAAAAAAATACAGTCTTGTTTTCTAATGTACCTTCCTTTGCCAATCCCGTTCTGCATTTGTGTTTAGGAGCGACAAAGACAAGAAGAGGTATCTAGTGGCAAGTTTATGCGAGGTAAAGCACGTATTTTTACTTCTAATGTTTTTGTCTTGATTTTGAAACTTGGTCTATGTGTGTGAAGTTCAACTCATTTTAAATATACTTCCACAAAATATGTTACCCAAGAATTTTGATTTGCAATTAAAAATACTTGGAAAAGTATATAAAATTTTATATTGACATAAAATAAAACTTAAAGAAGAAAAAAACCCCTCTATATTATTTAATTTTAATCACTGCTGTGGAAACACCTAAGGTGTCCTGTAATACATACCGTTAAGAGGTTTCCTGTTTAAGATTTTGCTTTGTATGAAAGAAACCTGATTTGAGAGCAGTAACATGTTCATGTGTTCGGTTGGGAGCATTGTTGAAATACTATTTGGTTGTTCACAATTTCATTGATGTCAATATTGTTAGAGCACAGAAATCAGCCTGATTTTTTGGTAGCAGAAAAAATTTCAATCTGCCAAATTGAAAATATTTGATACCAAAAGACTTCTTTGATAGCATTGTCCTCAGTGATTAGTGCAGGATGGCAGACCTGTTAATAAGGTCCTCCTTTTGTGCATGAGTTCCTCCAGATGCCTCTTTTATTTCACACTAGGAATTCAGTTTGGAGATTCTTAGGGTGTGCTTAGTTCATACCTGTGCTTATGTTGAAGCTTTAAAAGCTAGAGCTGTTTGAGGGCTAGAGGTGCCTAAAAGGTATCAGAGTTAAGTGGATGACAGTATCTGCTGTTTCTTCACTCTCCAGGAAAGCAAAGGAACATAAGAAAATGTGTTGATATACATTAGAAATGTGGAAATACTATATATTAAATCTTATTATTGTGAGCATCTTAGAATGTTTAATTCTGTCCTTATGTTGAATATCACTTGTTCGAAATTCATTGTGTGCCTCCAGTGGGTTCGAGGTTTGCCAAAATACTGATCCTTTCAGCCCTTGGAGTGGCTGAGCAGAGCTGACAACCAGATATGTTCTAGCTGGTCACTTCCAGCTGCTCCCAGCTTCCTCCACTTACCAGTATACATGTATCACTATTTTCTGTGTGTCTATATAATATGAAAAAAATTGGGAGGTATCGAGTTGACAGTGATACCCAGATCATTGCTCATTTGAATTATTCCTACATATATATATTTTTTTGTTTGCAATTATGTGATGTATCTTGAAGCTTTGAAGTTGTGTGATATTGATAAGCTAAAAATAAAAAATCATGTTTCCTGAGTCACTGAGTTAGATGTAACAGAATGAATGATGCTTAATTTGTACATTATTGTGGAAGATCTGATACTTATTTATATGCTTTTGTAGATCCTTCCCTGGTTGGGCCTAGTGGTCTCGATAATCCTGAACAAAAATCGTCTCAGAGAACAGGCAAAAAATTACTGAAAACTTTAGCAGCACCTGAAATGCTACCCTTATTGGATCATTGGAATATTCAAACTAAAAAAGTATCACTCAGAGAAATAATGTCAGAAGAAATTGCCTTGCAGGAAAAAAATGATTTGGTATGAGTTAGTAAAAAATTAAGTCTTTGTCTCTGACTCTAGGTTGATTGTATGATTATTTTGTGATTTTCATTTGATTCTGCATTTCCTAGTCTGCAAACTGTACTTAATTTAACCTGATTGAAGTTAGTGTTAAAATTGACAAATGTGTTAAATATACTTTGAAGGTGGAGGTTTTGCTTCTGGGAAATCAGTTGATATCTATAACAGTAAGCTAATCTATGTGAAATATGTTGTTCTAGATTTAATTTTCCAGGTGATTGAGGTGCATATTTCCTGATTTTTAGCATTTACTTCTAATTTTTTAATTCTGAAAGATTATGAAAGAACTCACTTAAAGATAATTTCATTTATAAATTGAAGTAATAAGAAATATCTGTCTTGCTATTAAAGAAATGTCCATCTCTGAAACAATTTTTTAGAGAAATATTTTTGAAACTTATGAACTTGAATTAAGAATTAAGTACCCTTTTTCTATCCACTTCTTTTAAACAAGTTCAAACAGAAATGTCACCTTACCTTGAACTTTATATATTTTCTGTTCCTTAATCAACATATCTAATTATATGAAACCATAATTTAGTTTCTTTTGCATTTCTTCTTCTTGGCCTTTTTTGAAATTTTGAAAACTGGTATTAGAAAATTTCAAAATCAAAAGGGAAAAGACCTTAGAGGTTATTTAGTCCAATTCTCAAGAAAAAAATAATCCTTGGTGATCTTACATCATTTTATTCTCTTTCTTACCCATTTGACTGCTCACAGGAGTACCTCTATACTTGGCTAATATGTGTATAATTGGGACATAGGAAAAATGATGGGACACCTCCACCTTCATATTTATTTTCTCCAGTTATTTTGTTAATTAAATTGGATATATGCTACCATTCCCATCTTTGCATGTTTACATAATCCAAGGAACAATATCTGCAGTAGGGTCTTGGATTTAGTTTGTTCCAGATATCCTCTTCAATTTATATATATAATAAATTGGAGAAAGGGATTTTCTTAAAAAATAAGGAAAGCCTAGGACTTACATCCAAATGATGTGACATTTTTTTGTTTAAATGTCATTTTCCACTACTGAAACTTATCTTTATGATTCTAACCCGACTTTTGATTTCTCAGTATAGTGGTGAATAAATGAATATCTTTGACTTTCCAATTTAATGCATTTTTTTTTTCTATCAGTGATTTTTGCTTGTCTTTCTGAGGGTTGGGTAATAGAAGCTGTAGTCTTTTGGTCCCAGTGATACTCCCCCTTAGGTAGAGCCTCAGGAAGAGAATTTCTTGATGCTTTCTCCTCACTCTTTGTCCTCAGAAGAAAAATACACTATATATTTTTTAAAGCAAAGAACATAAAATAAACTTTATGCATAATATATGAATAGAAGAATTTATAGTAAGATGTTTAAGGTCATGGGTTTCAGTTTATTGATGAAACCTTAGAATTTGTAGTTTAGAATCTGATCTGATCACAGATTTTTTAGTAAGTTCAGGTTATAATGTGTGTCTTAAAATGGGAAATATTTTTAATTTCTTGAGATGGCTTGTTTACATCACTCTTGTGATGTGTAATATGTTCAGCTTTACCAGTTCCTTTTACTCGTCAGATTGTTACCTATTGTAGTTCCTCTTTTATTGTTGTTGGTGTTACAAATGGCCTAACTATGGTTAGGCCTCAAAAACCAGTAATCTAGGTTTTTGTCTAAGATTAGTGTAACTTTTATATTTTCAGAGTCACCTTTGAAATATTATAGGAAGTTACTTTTCAGATATTAGGATTTTTATAGCAAACAGAAATATTATGTAGCTATATCACAATGTCAACAAACTATCCTAGAGTTAAAAATCACTTTAAGAGTGTTTACCATAATCCTCAGTTAGAATTAAAAAAGCACATTTTAAGAAAGTTCTTTTGTTCTGGCGATTTAATCAAATCCAAATATGACTTGTGAAAAATAACAATTAGTAAAAATTCTCATATAGTTATTTTGGAATAATACATGTTTGTGAAAATTTTTTAGATTGTAAATTTTAAGATATTCTGTCACTCTGAATTTGCAACTTATTTGTACATTGTAGTTTCTGCTCATTGAGGAGAATATGTTTTTGAGGACGTTGTTCAGAGCATCACACAGTGTCCCTTTTATGAGGACCCATGGGAGAAATTTCTCTCAGGTCTCAGTACCAGAAAAGGCTGTACTTCTCCTGAGTAACTGGTTTGTTTTTATTTTATGGACACTGAGAATCTTTGTTTCTCCCTTTGCTTTGACCACTAAGAAGCTCAGAACTGAATTTATGGCCCACCTTTAGCAATTGTACAGGATATTGTGGCATGCATTTATATTACTAATTTTACTTGCTAGCTTTATCATCCTGTATTCTTAACTTTTCTCTACTTTCTGACTTCTTCATTTATTTATATCCTGTTTTATGTGTATATATATGTACCTTCATCCTTTTTTACATATGATTGAATGTGTTGGGTGTGTATATGTGAGAGTATGAATGTATATATTTATATACACATGCACACATTACATGTGTATGTATGATTGTGTGTGTATTAACAAGCAGCTTCAAATACTTTGAAAAAATGGGATATAAATAAATAGTGCAAGAATACTTATATTACTAACCTCAGCCTTTAATCAGTGAAGAAAGTCTGTGATTGCTTTTAAATTATTAGTCTTAAATTATTAGCAACAAAATAACCATGCTTTTGGGTCAGCATAATTAGTATTATAAACTCCATCTTAAAGATAACTTTTGTCTTTTTTTGTTGTTGTTGTTTGTTTTAGAAAAGGGAGCCACTTATGTTTGAAAAAGATTGTGCCACTAAACTAAAAGAGAAGCAGCTTTTTAAGATATTTCCGGCCATTAACCAAAATTTTCTGGTAGACATTTTCAAGGACCACAAGTGAGTGTTAGAAGGATTGTCTGTGAGTTCTTCTGTTAAGCCATTGGAAGTATATGTCCTGCATTTTAATCTCTTATTTTAATTTTTCTCATAAAGATAATATAGTTATATTTTAAACAAGTTAAATGCAATGTGTATAATGTAGAAAGTGAGCAGTTCCTGGCAATTGGTTCATATTCTTCCTCATTTTTTTCTCATATACTAATGTGTGTCTGCATACATATGTACCTATTTGCTTTTTTGTCTATATATAAATACATATTTCACCAAAATAGATTGTATTTTATGTATGGTTGTGTTGTTTCGCTGTTACTTATTTTCCCTGTCCATACTTAGTGATCTGCTCTTTTCCTTTTAAAGTCTACAGAGTATTCCATAGTATTCTTTATGTCCTGTAGTTTATTTTAACATGCTCCTATTTATGAGCTTTTTGACTATTTGAAAAATTGGAAAGCAGGTTGGCAGTAAGCATCCTTGAACATACGTTTTTGTGTACATGGGTGAATGCTATTATAGGCTAGTTCCTCAAAGTGAAATGCTGGCTCAGAGTGTGAACATTTAACATTTTTACAATTGATGCCAAATTTCCTTAGATGGTAAAAGGTTTTTCATATTAGTTATGTGCATTGATAGTGTAACCCACTCTGGTTAATAAGATTCTCTAAAATTTTTGCCAATCTGATGGGAAAAAATTTTTTTATTGTTTAAATTTTTATTGTCCTGATTACTAGTAAAGTTGATCTTCTTTTTTATTAATTTCTTTTTCTATTAATTGCTTACTTTTTGCCTGTTTTCCTTTGGTGGTTTGTATTTCTTTCTAGATATGTGAGGGTTCTTTATATATTATGTATAGTTATCTTTGTTAATTTGGATTATAATTATTTTTCCTGCTGTTACACTTGTCTCTTAATCTCCTTGGTCATATACATGCTTTTTAATTTATATGTTTTATGAGAAAATCTTTTCCTTTATTTTTATGTGTTCTTTACTTTTTTAGGAAGTCTGTCCTACCCCAATATTATAAAAATATTTTCTTGAGTATTTTTAGTAGTTAAAAAATTTTAATTTGTCTAGCATTTTTATGTGTATGATGTGAGGTAGACATTCAACTTAATTGTTCTTCCAAAACTGGGTGGATAGGTCATCTTTATCCACTGATATAAAATATAATCCCTAATATTTACTACATTCCCAAAAACACATTTCCTTTTAAGGACTTCAGTTCTGTTGAGCTATTTGTTTGTTCTTGGGTTTCCATCATATTTTAACAATTATTCAATGTTATGGTGTGACTGGATGTTTGGTATATGGTAGGGGGGCTTCTGATTCAAAGAATACATACTTTTGATCTTATATATTTCATAAATTCCTAATTTAGCCAGAGTTGTTTTAAATAGATCCTTTTTAATTTTTTTTGGAATCTAAAACAGATTTTTTTCTTTATTAGAATATTTCATGTCAGTCACAATAATAGGTTTCTGGAATGAAACATACTTTACCTTCAGATTTTTGTTATTATATTTTTCCTTTAGTGTAGGAATGATTTCAGGAATTTTACAACAGTAATTAAATGAGATTGGTCTGTGATTTTTCTGTTCCTGTGCTATCTTTGTTCAGATTCTGGTTTTAGGGTTTTTTTTCTGTATTAGGCTTAATAAAATAACCTGGTAAAACTGCTGTTATTCTCTATGCTCTTGGAAATTTAAATAAATTAGCACCTTTTGAAGGTTCTGGGGTTGTGCCTTTTCAGAGAGGAGGTCTTTAGAACCTTTCACTATTTTTTTAAGGTTATTTATTGCTTTATTCAGATGGTTGCTTTTTTCATGAGTCTTTTCTGGTGGTAGAAAATCATCAGTTTTACCTTGGTTTTCAGGTTTATTTTTGTTAATTAGTATGTAATATTCTTTGGTAAGTAGAAACATTATTTTGTATTTGATCATATTCCTTTTTCCTTTCCTAATTTTTTTTCACTGTTTTATCTCTGTTTTTGCTTTTTATCAGATTGGCTCTTTTAAAGAACAGCTTTTGGTTTATTGATCAAAGTCCATTATTTTATTTTCTCTAATCATTTAGAGAAAAAAATCATTGTTTTTGGTGATTCCTTTCTGTTTTTCATGGTTCCTTTCTCTTAAAATTTGTTGTTTTCAACTCTTTAGTTTGTTTCCTTTCAATGCTTAAATACGTTAAAGGGTATGAATTTTTCTCTATAGTGTTTCAAATACATATGTAATGTTTTGATTGTGATATATAGTATTTTCATTTTAATTATTTTCTAAATAATCTCTATTTCAATTTGATTTCCTCATTTACCCATGTGTTTTGAATTTAGTAAATGGCTTTGGTAGTGGTTGTGGTGAGGGGAGGGTTATTGTTTATTCTGTTTTGTTGTGTTGGGGTACAAGGATGTGTCTTAGAAGAGTTCTGTTTTTTGGAATTTGAGATTTTCTTTGTGGTTTAATAATACATGACCAGCTTTTTAAAATAAATTTTACATGGGAGTGCTTCTGAAAAAGAGAGTATTCTCTTCAGAGTATGTGGAGTTCTAAATGTGTCATTTGAATCAGGTTTTTAATGGTATTATTCCAGTCTACAATGTCCCTATTTAGTTTTGCTGCCTTATCTACATTTTTTATAGAGTTATGTGTTAAAATCTCCTAAGGGGATAGGGGTTAAAATGGTGCTCGCATATGACAACCCTTTTCTATTGGAGACCCAGGGCAAGATGATCTGATATGAAACCCAGACACAAGGTAACAGGACTGAATGACTCCTTCCTGGGGGTGCCCAGAGTGATTGGTTAGTTAGGTCTGTTGATTGCCTCCATCTGTCTAACAGCAACTGTGTAGTTTCTCAGCAGTAGTTTCAGCTTCATCCTGGTAAGAAGGGTAGGTGGGTTCAATTACTGCAGTATATGTCTGTGGTATAATCTTCCAGGGCCATATCCCTCTAACACCACCAGTGGCTTCCAGTTCCGTGAGTGGACAAGTCAGGCAATATGATGGGCTACTTAGGATGTGGTAATTGCTGGTGGCTTCTAAACCCTAAAACCCCTATTTGTTGAGTGTTTCTGAGGCTGCAAGATGAGAGGACTAAAGTGGAATGGGTAGTCCCAAATGGTTCCCCTTCAAGGGTTGTCTTTAATAAATTGAAGAATAGCAAAATATCACACTATAATGAATAACTGTTTATTACATTTCAAAAATATTCCTTTCTGGTTCTTAATCATGGCCATTGGAATGATCACAGGCATAAATAGTCTGAAATAATGAGCAGTATAAAATCATTTGTACAGTTGACCCTTGAACAACACAGGCTTGAACTGCATGGGTCTACTTAGATACAGATTTTCTTCGATAAATGTATGGAAATTTTTGGATATTTGTGACCATTTGAAAAAGAATTTTCTCTAGCTTTATTGAAAGAATATAGTTTATAATACATATAACATACAAAATATGTGTTAATTGATTGTTATTGGTAAGGCTTCCTGTCAAAGGTAGGCTGTTTGTAGTTAAGTTTTGGGGGAATCTTAAGTTATATGCAGATTTTGGACTGCATGGGAAGTTGGCACCCCTAACCCTTAGGGTGCTGTTCAAGGGTCGAGTGTAATTTCCTTTGGAATGAGTTTCTTTAGATATTGGAAAATGAGTGTTGTCAATTTGTAGAATTTCATGTTACACATAATGTAGTATCACCATGAAAATATATCTGAATAATACAGGGGTAGAAGGTAGGGGTAGTGTTTTACTTTTTCTTTTCTGTATCCCTGCTTAGAATTTTGTTAACAAGAACTCCACGGTGTAAGTAAAAAGTGAAATTTGACACAACAAAAATGTCAGTTTAAAGATAATTGTCTGATGTTTGAAGGAAACTTAAACCATCTGTGAATCCAACAAAGGACTTAAAAAGTATAGGTATTAAGATGGAAGAAAGATTTAATGTGGATAATTACCTGGAATAAAAGATTGGGAAATGAATTAGTTATTAATGTTTCCTTTTGGTATTCATTTTAAAGAATTAGTTTTGAGAGCCTATTACTTGACACTTTCTCTCTGGTCACTCTTTAGTCTTGAGATACATAGTGAGCACTTAATTTTGATATTTAAAACTTAGAAGTGAGCTAATTTTTCATATTCTTCTAATATACTTGAAGGATTACTTATGTTAATGTTAACCATGTAAGTTTTTTTATTTATTGACATCATATTTGTACTTAAACTCTCTACAGCTATTCATTAGAACACACAGTACAATTTCTAAACTGTGTTCTTGAAGAAGACCCTGTAAAAACAGTTGTAGCACAAGAGTTTGTTCACCAAAATGAGAATGTCACTTCTTATACTGCACAGAAGTCTAAGGAGAAAAAGGTATAGAGTTACTTATTTTTTACTGTAATGGTAAATGATTGTATATGAAAATGTTGACAATTTATAATTATTTTTCATCATGTTGACTAGACTGAGAATTTAACTGCTAATAGCATATTTGGTTTATAATATCTGCTTGCTTAAAATAATTTATAGTTGATTGTTCAGTATCATTTTGTAGGACAAGCAGTTGAATTTTCTGTTGCTTTTTCTGTGTAGATACACAGTAGAGTTTGAGGCTTAATCGAGTATCATTGGGGTGGTAATATGATGAGTCTTAGGTATAAATATTGGGCAGAAACATTCAACCATTGAGAAGCTCCTAAACATTCTTCCAGAGTGGCCATACCATTTTATGTTTCTTACAGGTTTTCAGTGTCCTCTCTGACACTTGTTATTGTCTGTTTTTCTTATTTTTTTGATTATAGCCACCTTAGTGAGTATGAAGTTATTCTAAGGGTACCTGGGATTTGTTTTAATCAGGTATGGCAAGTACTCAGGCTTGGAAATGTCATGAAGGAAGAAGTTCATTGGACTCCAAGGGCCCTAGAAACAGGAGGCATTGCCTGACACCCAGGGACACATGGGGAAGCACCAGGGTTGATCAGTGGGGCAGAGAGAGTCAAGAGAAATGTGGGCAGGAACCTTTTTTGTGGTTTCTGTGGGAGGACATTCTAAGGCAGGGTAATAGACTTAGTTCATATAATTTCAGCAGGCAACAGGGCATAGAAACTGTCCCTACTTTTCTGGTTCCTGGCTTGGGTGATGAACATGTATGGATGGTGGCCTGGAGAGTGAGAACCCCATTAAGAAGGTGCTTAGGGGCATGGCCTCTAGACTGCTTGATTTGCATTTGTAAAGTGCACTACCAGGTGAGTTGTTTGCCTATTGCTAGGAATTAGAGGGGTGAAGGGCTGTCTCTCAAGGGGTGAGCAAGGCCGCAGATGTCAAATCATCAGAATACAGCAATTAAAAGGCATGATTAATATGGAGGTGGTACCGCTTTGTGGGGCTTTTTTTTTTTGGTATCATTAATCTACAATTACATGTGCAATATTATGGTTATTAAACTACCCCTTCATCAGGTCCCCCCCACCAACCCCATTACAGTCACTGTCCATCAGCATAGTGAGATGCTATAGAATCACTACTTTTCTTCTCTGAGTTGTACAGTACTTCCCGTGCCCCCCCCCCAACATTACATCTGCTAATCATAATGCCCCTTTTTCCCCCTTGTCCCTCCCTTCCCACCCATCCTCCCCAGTCTCTTTCCCTTTGGTAACAGTTAGTCCATTCTTGGGTTCTATGAGTCTGCTGCTGTTTTGCTCTTTCAGTTTTTTTCTTTGTTCTTTTACTGCACATACGAGTGAAATCATTTGATACTTGTCTTTTTCCGTCTGGCTTATTTCACTGAGCATAATACCCTCTAGCTCCATCCATGTTGTTGCAAATGGTAGGATTTGTTTTTTTCTTATGGCTGAATAATATTCCCTTGTGTATATATACCACATCTTTATCCATTCATCTACTGATAGACACTTAGGTTGCTTCCATTTGTTGGCTTTTGTAAATAGTGCCGCGATAAACATAGGGGTGCATATGTCTTTTTCAAACTGGGCTGCCGCATTCTTAGGGTAAATTCCTAGGAGTGGGATTCCTGGGTCAAATGGTATTTCTATTTGGAGTTTTTTGAGGAATCTCCATACTGCTTTCCACAATGGTTGAACTAATTTGCATTCCCACCAGCAGTGTAGGAGGGTTCCCCTTTCTCCACATCCTCGCCGCCGACATTTGTTGTTGTTTGTCTTTTGGATGTTGGCCATCCTAATGGGTGTGAGGTGATATCTCATTGTGGTTTTAATTTGCATTTCTCTGATGATTAGCGATATGGAGCATCTTTTCATGTGCCTGTTGGCCATCTGAATTTCTTCTTTGAAAAAGTGTCTATACAGATTCTCTGACCATTTTTTAAATGGATTATTTGCTTTTTGTTTGTTGAGGTGTGTGAGCTCTTTTATAATTTGGATGTCAAACCCTTATCACATATGTCATTTATGAATATATTCTCCCATACTTTTTGTTATACAGATGGTGTTCTTTGCTGTACAGAAGGTTTTTAGTTTGATACAGTCCCACTTGTTCATTTTTGCTTTTGTTTCCCTTGCCCAGGGAGATATGTTCATGTAGAAGTTGCTCATGTTTATGTCTAAGAGATTTCTGCTTATGTTTTTTTCTAAGAGTTTTATGGTTTCATGACTTACATTCAGGTCTTTGATCCATTTTGAGATTACTTTTGTGTATGGAGTTAGACAGTAATCCAGTTTCATTCTCTTCTGTGTAGCTGTCCAGTTTTGCCAACACCAGCTATTGAAGAGGCTGTCATTTCCCCATTGTATATCCATGGTTCCTTTATCATACATTAATTGACCATATATGCTTGGTTTTATATCTGGGCTCTCTATTCTCTTCCACTGGTCTATGGGTCTGTTCTTGTCCCAGTACCAAATGGTCTTGATTACTGTGGCTTTGTAGTAGAGCTTGAAGTCTGGGAGTGTAATTCCCCATTTTATTCTTCCTTCTCAGGATTGCTTTGGCTATTTGGGGTCTTTTGTGGTTCCATATGAATTTTAGAACTATTTGTTCCAGTTCATTGAAGAATGCTGTTGGTATTTTGATAGGGATTGCATTGAATCTGTAGATTGCTTTAGGTAGTATAGCAATTTTGACAATATTTATTCTTTCTAGCCAAGAGCATGGGATGAATTTCTATTTCTTGGTGTCCTCTTTAATTTTTAATCTTTTATTTTTTTATTTTGGTATCATTAATCTACATTTACATGTGCAACATTATGGTTACTAAACTCCCCCTACATCAGGTACCCCCACCTACCCCATTACAGTCACTGTCCATCAGCATGGTGAGATGCTATAGAATCAGTACTTGTCTTCTCTGAGCTTGTGCAGCCCTCCCTGTGCCCCCCCAACATTACATCTGCTAATCATAATGCCCCTTTTTCCCCCTTGTCCCTCCCTTCCCACCTATCCTCCCCAGTCTCTTTCCCTTTCGTAAAACTGTTAGTCCATTCTTGGGTTCTATGAGTCTGCTGCTGTTTGCTCTTTCAGTTTTTTTCTTTGTTCTTTTACTGCACATATGAGTGAAATCATTTGATTCTTGTCTTTTTACGCCTGGCTTATTTCACTGAGCATAATACCCTCTAGCTCCATCCATGTTGTTGCAAATGGTAGGATTTGTTTTTTTCTTATGGCTGAATAATACTCCCTTGTGTATATGTACCACATCTTCTTTATCCATTCATCTACTGATGGACACTTAGGTTGCTTCCATTTCTTGGCTATTGTAAACTAGTGCTGTGATAAACATAGGGGTGCATATGTCTTTTTCAAACTGGGTTGCTGCATTCTTAGGGTAAATTCCTAGGAGTGGGATTCCTGGGTCAAATGGTATTTCTATTTTGAGTTTTTTGAGGAACCTCCATACTGCTTTCCACAATGGTTGAACTAATTTGCAGTCCCACCAGCAGTGTAGGAGGGTTCCCTTTTCTCCACATCCTCGCCAACATTTGTTGTTGTTTGTGTTTTGGATGTTGGCCATCCTCACTGGTGTGAGGTGATATCTCATTGTGGTTTTAATCTGCATTTCTCTGATGATTAGCGATGTGGAGCATCTTTTCATGTGCCTGTTGGCCATCTGAATTTCTTCTTTGGAGAAGTGTCTATTCAGATCCTCTGCCCATTTTAAAAAAATTTATTTTGGTATCATTAATCTACAATTACATGTGCAATGTTGTGGTTATTAAACTACCTACTTCATCAGGTCCCCTCCACCAATCTGTTCTACCTTCCTTACTGTGGTTTTATTACCTCTAGTGACAGCTATTAAACCTTAGGAACACTTCCATCTATAGCAGTCCCTCCGAAATACACTGTAGAGGCGATTTATGGTAGGTAAATTCTCTCAGCTTTTGCTTATCTGGAAATTGTTTAATCCGTCCCTCAAATTTAAATAATAACCTTACCAGATAAAGTATTCTTGGTTCGAGGCCTTTCTGCTTCATTGCATTTAATACATCATGCCACTCCCCTCTGGCCTGTAAGGTTTCTGCTGAGAAGTCTGATGATAGCCTGATGGGTTTTCCTTTGTATGTGATCTTATTTCTCTCTCTGGCTGCTTTTAACAGTCTGTCCTTATCCTTGATCTTTGCCATTTTAATTACTATATGTCTTCGTGTTGTCTTCCTTGGGTCCCTTGTGTTGGGAGATCTGTGCATTTCCATGGCCTGAGAGACCATCTCCTTCCCCAGATTGGGAAAGTTTTCAGCAATTACCTCCTCAAAGACACTTTCTATCACTTTTTCTCTCTCCTTCTTCTGGTACCCCAATAATGTGAATATTGTTCCTTTTGGATTGGTCACACAGTTCTCTGAATATTCTTTCATTCTTGGAGATCCTTTTTTCTCTCTGTGCTTCAGCTTCTTTGTATTCCTCTTCTCTAATTTCTGTTTCATTTATCGTCTCCTCCACCATATCTAATCTGCTTTTAAAACTTTCCATTGTCTAAACAAAGACATATAAGGCATCCAGATTGGTAAAGAAGAAGTCAAATTGTCACTATTTGCAGATGACATGATACTGTACATAAAAAACCCTAAAGATTCCATTCCAAAACTACTAGAACTAATATCTGAATTCAGCAAAGTTGCAGGATACAAAATTAACACACAGAAATCTGTTGCTTTCCTATACACTAATGATGAACTAACAGAAAGAGAAATCAGAAAAACAATTCCATTCACAATTGCATCAAAAAGAATAAAATACCTAGGAATAAACCTAACGAAGGAAGTGAAAGACCTGTACTCTGAAAACTACAAGACACTCCTAAGAGAAATTAAAGAGGACACTAACAAATGGAAATGCATCCCATGCTCTTGGCTAGGAAGAATAAATATTGTCAAAATGGCTATACTACCTAAAGCAATCTACAGATTCAATGCAATCCCTATCAAACTACCAACAGCTTTCTTCAATGAACTGGAACAAATAATTCTAAAATTCATATGGAACCACAAAAGACCCCGAATAGCCAAAGCAATCCTGAGAAGGAGGAATAAAACAGGGGGAATTACACTCCCTGACTTCAAGCTCTACTACAAAGCCACAGTAATCAAGACAATTTGGTATTGGCACAAAAACAGACCCACAGACCAGTGGAACAGAATAGAAAATCCAAACATTAACCCAAACATATACAGTCAATTAATATTTGATAAAGGAGCCTTGGATATACAATGGGGAGATGACAGCCTCTTCAGCAGCTGGTGTTGGAAAAACTGGACAGCTACATGTAAGAGAATGAAACTGGACTACTGTCTAGCCCCATACACAAAGGTAAACTCAAGGTGGATCAAAGACCTGAATGTAAGTCATGAAACCATAAAACTCTTAGAAAAAAACATAGGCAAAAATCTCTTGGACATAAACATGAGCAACTTCTTCATGAACATATCTCCCGGGCAAGGGAAACAAAAGCAAAAATGAACAAGTGGGACTATATCAAGCTGAAAAGCTTCTGTACAGCAAAAGACACCATCAGTAGAACAAAAAGACATCCTACAGTATGGGAGAATATATTCATAAAAAACGTATCTGATAAAGGGTTGACATCCAAAATATATAAAGAACTCATGCACCTTAACAAACAGAAAGCAAATAATCCAATTAAGAAATGGGCAGAGGACATGAATAGACACTTCTCCAAAGAAGAAATTCAGATGGCCAACAGGCACATGAAAAGATGCTCCACATCGCTAATCATCAGAGAAATGCAGATTAAAACCACAATGAGATATCACCTCACACCAGTGAGGATGGCCAACATCCAAAACACAAACAACAACAAATGTTGGCGAGGATGTGGAGAAAAGGGAACCCTCCTACACTGCTGGTGGGAATGCAAATTAGTTCAACCATTGTGGAAAGCAGTATGGAGGTTCCTCAAAAAACTCAAAATAGAAATACCATTTGACCCAGGAATTCCACTCCTAGGAATTTACCCTAAGAATGCAGCAGCCCAATTTGAAAAAGACAGATGCACCCCTATGTTTATTGCAGCACTATTTACAATAGCCAAGAAATGGAAGCAACCTAAGGGTCCATCAGTAGATGAATGGATAAAGAAGATGTGGTACATATACACAATGGAATATTATTCAGCCATAAGAAGAAAACAAATCCTACCATTTGCAACAACATGGATGGAGCTAGAGGGTATTATGCTCAGTGAAATAAGCCAAGCCGAAAAAGACAAGTATCAAATGATTTCACTCATATGTGGAGTATAAGAACAAAGAAAAAAACTGAAGGAACAAAACAGCAGCAGACTCACAGAACCCAAGAACGGACTAATAGTTACCAAAGGGAAAGGGACTGGGGAAGATTGGTGGGAAGGGAGGGATAAGAGGGAAAAAGGGGCATTACGATTAGCAGATGTAATGTTGGGGGGGCACGGGGAGGGCTGTACAACTCAGAGAAGACAAGTAGTGATTCTATAGCATCTCACTACGCTGATGGACAGTGACTGTAATGGGGTTGGTGGGGGGGACCTGATGAAGGGGTAGTTCAATAACCATAATATTGCACATGTAATTGTAGATTAATGATAATAAAATAAATCATATTAAAAAAACAAAAAATAAAATAAATAAATAAAAGATAAAAGTAAAATCTTTTATTTCCCTCTCTTTTCCCTTTTCCCAACATGTGTACCCTCAGACCACTCACTGCCCCTCATTACAGCTTTCCCACTCTCTATTCCTGATCATACTACTTGTTCTATCTGGAGTTTGTTTTTGCGGCGGGTGGGTGGGAATGAGATGACAGGTTTAGTTTAGAACATACTGAATTTGTGACATTCATTAGTGGCTATGTGTTCAGTCAGATATACACATACAGTCAGGTTTGGAGCTCAGAAGGGAGGCCTGGGACAGAGATGTATGCTTCACAGGCTTTGGTGAAGAGACAGTGTTTAAAAGCAGAGGAGAAAACAAGATCACAGGGGACATAATGAAAGGTAAGAAGAGAAAAGGGCCCAGCAACGAGTCCTTTGGGAGCTCACTGGCTAGAGGAGGAAGAGCCTGTGATGGAAACTGAAGAGGTGATGCTCGGTGGAAGGGAAACCAGGCAAGTGGGGTGTCAATGAGCCCACGAAGTGGATAGAATACTGTCTTCATTCGTATGTATGTGCGGAGGGAGGGAGATCTGAAGATGGCAGCACCAAGAGGGAAGAGGGGTACAATGACACGCTTCAAAGCAGTACTTTACTGTTTTAAGCTTAAACTTTAATGGTAAACTAAAAAATGGAATGGAATGTATTTTTAATGGGCTGCAGTTTTAACATAGGATAGCCAATGCTATAAAATAACAGGATTTCAGATTTTTGTTAAATAAAGAATTTGAGTTTACACAATTATGAGTAATTTCTGTTATTATAAAAGCATTGGGGTTTTGTTTGTTTTATAAATGGTGTTGAGGCTTCACTGAGCAGTTTTGGGGACCATGCAGAGCGAGTGGTCATTAGCTAGCAGGGCTCACTGGAATTATCAAAAAGTGAGAAGGCCATTTCCCCAGGCTCAGTTTCAACCATGGGGAGCAGATTTCTCTACTCATATTCCAAACATGTTTGGTCTTAGGGGGAAAGAAAAGAGAGCAGGAGAAATTGTTTTTGAAAAATTCCATAAGAGTAGTTCGTAAGAATGGTCTTAGAAGTCTCCCTGCTAAAACAGGGGCAGGAGTGGGAGGGAAGATCCCAGGTAATCTGAGCTTCTTGGCCATCACAGCATTTGGATGCCCAGAAATTTTGCTTTCACTCAGATGCTTTGCCAGTCTCTGTAAATGCTAACACTGGGCAGGCAGCCTGTGTGTACAAGGTTCTCTGGAGGCTCTCGGCTCATCCCAAAGTGCTTCTGAGGTCGTTAGCCTTCTTCCAATAAGCAACACCTGCCCTTTCCTGGCAGCTCTCCTTTACGGCGGGCCCCAGAGAATTCCAGAGGTGCCCATACCCGGAAGCAAAGGGAGCATTCTTTGGCTGTGAAACAGAACACCCACAGCTGGTTCGTCCTTGTACAGGCACGACCTAGTACTGGTGTTTTTATTCCACCGTTACAGTTCAGAATTCACTTTCTAAAACTCCTGCTTGGTTTCTAGGCAATAGGGTTCAGACTCCCTCAAAAATCCCGTGGGTGAAGTGCAGAAATCCGAAGCAAACTACAGTGCAACCCCAAACTTAATCAATAAATTGCTATAAGCTCTTGGATATGAATTTGAATAAATGTTTACAGCTGCTTCCTTTCTGCTACCCTGACAGAAGAAGGCTCACATACGTCACAGAATTTTGCAATCTGAGTAAACTTCAAGATCATCTCCTCCCACCCTTTCATTCCTATAGGACTGAGCCTGTAGTGGGCTTCTCTCATCCTTCTGCATCCAGTGGCCTCGTTTCATTTGGGGACCTTCCTGGCCTGCATGTCTTATGGTCCTGGTGGGGTTGCCAACTCCACTCTGTCCTCTTTCCCACATTGCCCTGTGGGGGTCAGCTTGTGACCAGGCTGGACCTTCCTTCCTTTGATAGAACAGCCTGGGCTACGAGCAGTCTTCTCATTTGTTGTATGGAAAGAACCAGACTGTAGAATGAAGCCAAGCACAGACAAGCAGAGACAAGTGCCAGAGCCCCTGTGATATCATCCGTACTTCCTGACTCAGGCATGTTTTCCTATTTGCATACAAATGGTAGCCCAGGATAAACACTGTCCTGCACTTGGCTTTTTTTTCTTTTAACTAAACAATATATCCTTGAGATCACTTCATATCAGTATAAGGAGAATATCCTCATTTATTTTTTTAAGCACATATATTTCATTATGTGGGTGTGTCAACAATGGACTCAACCACTTCTCTGTTGATGGACATCTGGGGTTATTTCCGATCTTTCAATATTTCAAATGCACGTTACTTCATATTTTGCTGATGCTGTTGTTCTTAGACATGGGATTACTGGATTATGCAGGCACGTAATTTTTGCTAGACATGGACAAGTTCTTCTCCACAGGGATTGTTTTGCACTCTCATCAGCAACATGTGAGAGTGTTTCTCCACAATCTTATCAACAGAGTATGTTGTCAAATCATTGGCTCTTTTCTGTCCAGTATTTTAATCCTGGTCTTTCAAGTCTTGCCTTCCTTGGAAAGGCAAAGCAGCTTCTCACCAACATCAATAGTGCTGACTTGAGACGGTGAGCATGCACTACGGTTGTGTTCCTGAGATGCTGACAAACAGAATCTCCAGGAGGTGGAGGAGACTTGTGTGTGTGGGGGGGTCAAATTTTGACATAACCAGTGATAATGAAAGACCAGTCCAGAACGCTGGGAAGAGGTAGGAGTGGAGGGTAGGGAAATAGTGGCAGTGAGCTCTGGAGGTGAGAGATGGGAGAACTTGTAGAGAAAACTATGGGATGTCTGCTCCCTGCTGTTATCTGTGGGAGGTGGTTTGGTTTATCTTGAGCGCTAACTCATAAAGTGTGAAGCTACTGGTAACTAAAGAGGATCTCTAGTACATGAACTCATCTTTCTCTTTTCCAGTCTTTTGGAAATAATCCCAAATGCCCATCCTCTCTCCTCCACCATCATCCTTCTTCCAGTGCAGGGCAGAAAGTTATTTCAACATTGTTAGGGAAATCTTTGGAACTGGTAGTTGAATTGTTCAATGACTTTCCTTCAGTCTTCCTGTTTTTAATGCAAATAAAAAATGTAGAGAAAGTAATTTTAGAAGCATACTTTAAAAAATTTTATTAGTAAAGCAAAGAAATTCTGAAATGAAAAGACATTTCACTTTTTAAATTAAGTAGTGAGTTTTCAGATCACTTAGATTGTTTTATTAAAAAATACAGAATCAATGGACTTGTTAAAATTGTTAATTAAAGCAACTGATTTAGATCTTCTACCACAGAGTTGAAGGATATAATTTATTTTGCTGCTGGCAAATGAAAAGGCAATGTTAGGAGGGGAAAAAAATGGTTCTCTTTTCTACCAGAAAATTGGACAGAATAATCAAGCATTTGTGATATACAGAGAAGTATAGACTGAAACCACACTCTTTGCAGTTGGCTAAATAACAGTCTCCAAAAATGTCTAGGTCCTAATCCTTGGAACCAGTGAATGTTACCTAACTGGCAAGAAACTTTGTAGGTGTAGGTTGGATTAAATTAAGGATTTCGAGATGAGGGGATCATTAGGATTATCTGGGTGGGCTCTAAATGTAATCACATGTATCCTTATGAAAGGGAGGCAGTGGGAGACTTGACCTACAGAGGAAGGCCATATGATGATCTCAGCAAAGAGAGAGCCAGACTGGAAGGTGGAGGGAGGGGCGGCAGTGGGCAGAGGAAGGCAGGGAATTAGATGCAGCAAGAGGTCAGGAACCCATGCTCTCTGAGAGCCTCTGGAGAGGGTGTGGCCTGGCCGCCACCTGGTTTCAGCCCAGGAAAATCGATTTCAGACTTCTGGCCTCCAGAATCATAAGAGAACACATTTCTGTTGTTTTAAACCACCAAGTATGTGCTCGTTTGTTACAATGGCCATAGAAAACTAATTAATATTCTTCCCCATTTCTAGGAAGTAAGAATTTTGTTGCTTGATTTTAAAGTTTACTAAATCAGTTAATGTGGAAGAACAAGAATGCAAAGGCATTATTTAAAAGAACAAACTTGACTACCTCTTTTAGGCAGAAGAACGTAACTGCATTAAATTTCAAATGCTTCATTTGTAAATAAGGTCAACAGAGCTTCCTCTGTTGCGACCTCTTCAGTTAGCATTACTGTGGGCTAGCTACTCTGAAGCGTCTCCCTGCTATAAATTAGTTTGACTTTTTAAATGTGTTGTTGGACTTGCAGTAAGTAACAGAAATTAATCCCAGGAGGTTCCATGTATGAGTCAGCTTTGGCTGTGATAATGATGTGTAGCAAAATCTCAAAGCCTCAGTGGCTACAATAATAAATATTTACCTTTTGTTCACACAGCATGTTGAGTGAAGACCCTGCTCTAAGCTGCAGGTCAGGTTCATGTCTGTTCCTGTGTATCGTTATAGGACCCAGACTTAAGATCTCGCCATGGTGGAGGGCAGGAGCAAAACAGAGGTGGCACAGACTTGTAAAGCCTCTTACGATCTCTGTTTTGAATTGGCCACGTGTTCCTTCTGCTCATATACCATTGGACAAAGTAAGTTACACAGTCAAGTGCAATATTACTGGGGCAGGAAAATTTATCCCTCTTGGAGATGAGGAACTGAATATTTGCTGAAAAGTAAAAGAGTTACATACTATCCTCGTCTACCCTGAAAAAGTTAGCTAGAACCAAAGAATGATGCAGTAAGCTTCAAGTAGATGCTGTATCAGCACTGCAATTGAGGGGAGACTAATTTGGGGGTAGTGGCTGAACCTGAGACTTCTGTATGAAACCAAGACTCTCAAATGGGATGAAAGCGGTCGCTGGGTGGTAGTGAGCTCGGGTCTGAGCTGGGGCAAATCTTGATTTCAGATTCCCATAGACTAAGATTAGCCAAATAAAGTCGCAATCAAATGAATTTACAAAAAACATACGTGGATTAAGTCACTATGAGGGAGAGTCAGCAGAAACAACAGAAGACACATTCCAAACTTCTAGGCATCAGAATTAGCAAAACACAAAAGAGTTATAACATGTTTAATGAAGGAAAATTTGGAATCATAAAATAAGAAACTAGCAAGAATGACCAGTTTGATCAGAAAAAAAATTAAGTAGAAATTTTAGATATGAAAAATATGATTGTTGAATAAAAAACTCAACTGATGGGTAAAACAAAAGATTAGACTCAACTAGTTACTTAGCAAAGTGGAAGAGAGATATAAAGAAATCACTCAATGCAACATAGAAAGACGAGGAGATGGAGTATATCAAGGTAGTTAAGAAATACAGATAATAGAATGAGCAGGTCTACATCTGACTAATTGTCATCCCAGAAGGACAGATATGGAGAATGGAGAAAGGGCAATATTTGGAGAGAGGAGAGCTGAGCATTTTCCAGAAATGATAAAAGGTTTAAATCCATAATAAAGTGCAAAGTATCTCAGGCAGGACAAATAAACAGCAAGCCACATATAGACAAACCATAGAAAATTTAGAACACCAAGAACAAAAAGCAGCTAAAGATAAGGAAATGACCTACAAAGAAACAGTGATTAGGCTAAGAGCTGCCCATTCATCATCAACAATGGAAACCCAAAATCAGAGGAATAGCATCTTCAAAGAGCTGAGAATGACACAAACATTTTACCTTGGATTGGACTATTGAGTAGTATTTCTTAAGAACTGGTGGTCCTGTCCCCCAGATAAACTGGTTTACAAACTCAAGACTTCAGAGTGGTAGGGGTAGGTAAAATCAATGACATACTTGTTACATTAAGAACATTTACTTACATTTTTCTACATTCCATAATGGCTTTGAGTCTCCCCAAATTCTAAAATCAAATTTTCACCATCTTACATGGATGATAGTAGACATTTTCAGATAAACAGAAGCTGAGAGTTTACTACCAATGGGCCTTTACTAAAGGAATGTTAAAGTATGCCCCTCAGGAGGGAGGAAAATTCCCAAAGGAATGCCTAAGAAGTAATAAGGAATCCTTAGAGATGAAACCACAAAATGTATTGGTAAAGCTAAAAGAATTGAATAACATAAGTATTATGCAGATAGGGGCTTAAGGTATTAACTTTTGATTTGTGAAGTTAGTCGTTCATGTAAAATGTCAAAGTAACAGAACAGAAATGCAGTGATTAACATCCCAACCAGGAGAGGGAAAAAAACATATGAAAACAAAGAAAACAGCAGCACAACTCCATAAAAACTCTTTAAAAGTAAGAAAATACAGGGAAAATGTAGACGCCAATCCAGATATGTTAGAAATGTTAATGATTAAAAAATGGAAATAGCTAATACGGTCAGTTAAAAGGCAGGTAATTTGTCAGATTGGGAAAGAATAGGTATTATATGCCTGTATCTCAGTTAATTTCTTTTTAGAGCATTAGAATGAATAGCACACAGGTGTTCAAAATGTGTTTCTTAAAAAGCTTAGCTATTTTTATACAAAAAGATTACTATTTACAAGTCATTCTTTGCTACACACCTCTATACTTGTCCAAAGTTTGAAGCATGTTTTTTTTCCTTATATAACCATAAACACCTTAAATATGTGAGATTTCTCTTTGTGTCAATGAATTCTGCCAAGTTCCAAGATGACACCAGTTTTTACAGGTACATGGCCATCTTCAAAACGTGTTTCATGGGCTTTCTTTTTAAAGAACACAGGTCACCAAAAACGGAAGAGAAAAATCTAGTGTTATTCAGAAGAAATTTACGCAAATGTGACACTATGTGTTTAGCTTTAGGTACTTCACAGATTTGATTAAGATACGCATAGTTTGCTAAGCTGACTTAATAATTTGTAAAGAGGCTTAACATTAAAACTTTCCTCGTGATCACCCCAGTGTGCTTGAAAATTGTTCTTGTTGGTTTTTCGTTTCTAATGATCTGATGAAGAGCATTTATCAAACACCTACAGTGCCAAATCTTAGATGTTAAAGGCAGCCTCCAAAGGGAACAACATTGAATAGCTTCCAGAGAACAATCTACAAGTTAGGTTCTATATAATTGTTGGATATATGTGAAACCGATTGGAGGATGAAACAACAAATTGCTTTGGATCAGACTGCCGAATAGTTTCTCTTAAGGGTTGTCCTCCCTGAACCACCCCTACCCCCAAGAAAACTGGATTATTAATCTGAGATTTCAGAGTGGTGGGGGTAGGTATGACTGATGGATGATACTAGTCACTTTAAGTATATTTTTTTACATCCTACATCATTCCACAAAGTATGTATGTTTATAATATGTCATTTCCTGTAAACTGAAACATAAACAAATAAATAAATCAAGATCATGGAAAATATGTAAAGAATAGGAATGTAAGTGCAGGTTGGGGAGCCCTACATTTGGCTGTGCATTAGAATCATCTGGGGAGCTTCTGAAAGTCCTGATGCCCACGTGGCCCCCCACCCCAATTAAATCAGTGAACCGGGGAGTTTGATAGAGACGGTAGTTTTAAAGATTCCCAGGTGTTCCTACGTTCAGCAAAGTTTGGGAACCACTGGCCAAGGCTGTCATTCTCAATCTTCCATGCATTTTAACATCACCTGGGAGGCCATTGAAACTATTGATGCCTGTGCTCTGAGCCTGGACCAATGAAACCATAGTCTCCTATGCTGACAGCTGGGCATGCGGTCATTTCAAAGGTCCCCAGATAATAACAATTTGCATACAGGATAGATAACCACAGCGTTGGGGCAAAGCAGGCACATAATTACAAAGGAAACTGATTTTGTTTTTATGGTTTTTATGGCTTAAGGCCATAAAATTTGTGCTGGGGTTTCCTGGTGGCCAAAGTAAATAGAAAAACAATCAGTTGAAATAATTTTTGTCATTTATAACACAAAAGCTTACCAGTTCCTTGGAAGAAAGAAAGCCTTTTTAAAGGTCTTGTCTGAGTCTTCTTACAGGAGCCATTGAATGATGTTATGGATCATGATTTTATAAACACCCCTACAGTAAATGACCTTTGGCAAGTGTCATATTGTAGTTTCTAATAGTCATCCCTCAGGGAAAGCCAAGGACAGGACCCCAGAGTGCAGGCAGGCACAGGCTGTTAGGTGGAAGTGTGGGAGCAGGAACGACAGAGAAAGACAGGAAGTGTGACACACCTCTGCAGTTCCCAGAAGATAAGGCCTCACCTAAGATAAAGCCTGGACTGTGCACCTCCAGGATGGAGGAGGGGAGTTCTGTGTAATTAGAAGTTATAATTTTCTGTTAGAAAATTTAAAAGTTGATCACTTTTTCCCCATAATATAAAATCCACAAAGCTTGACAAAGGCCTGGCTAGTAGAAGTAAGGAAGTAGTGACTCTAGGAGTCACAGGCATGGTGAAGGGCATATTAGAATTGGTGTGTGTATGTGTGTGTGTGTGCGTGTGTGACAGAGAGAGAGAGAGAGAGAGAGAGAGAGAGAGAGAGAGAGAGAGAGAGAGAGAGAGAGAGAGAGAGAGAGAGAGAGAGAGAGAGAGAGGATTTTTTATCAAAAAGAAAAAGAATTTAGGTCTGAAAAGGTTGAAAACTTTAGCCTGGAAAGAATGAGCAGACACCTGTCTTTTTAAAAGCTCCTCCATAAAGAGGGTTTTTTCTCAGTTGGGCTTTTGTGGCATCTAAGTACTGTTGATTTAATAGCTAAGGATTTGTAGAGAAGGCTTTGAAGTAGGGTGTTGACTCCATGAGGCCAAGTCTTGAAAGGAACCCCGTTATACCTATGCTACACGTTTTAAATCGCAGTAATGTCATAAGCAAAGGAGATTTAAAATTAGGATGGGTGTGCCCCCTTCTCTTTTCCAAAGCCATGTAGCAGGGCATACAGCAGATGTAAAGTAGCTGGGAATGGGCATGAACATTCTCTTGGAAAACGCTGAGTTCTCCTTTCTTAAACAACTGAAATGAAAATCCCCTAAAAGCATCCTATTTAATACCCAAGTAGGCACTTTGATGTTTTCTTTTCAAAAGCAAATGACATGTTCTGCTTCTGCTTTCTTTTTGAACTCACAACTGCATTTAACATCTAAATTTAAGGAAAGCCTCCCTGAAAAAGTAACGAATTTCTTTCCCTTAAAGTAGTCTCTGGCATTCCCGTAAATCTGAAGGATTAAATGAACTGCTTGCTAGATAAACAGTAGTTGCTATGTGGGAAGAATCCTACGGTGG
>JAVSCE010008194.1:0-32834 GCA_032199065.1 Smutsia gigantea | reverse complement strand
AAACACAGAATCCCTGACAAAATGAGCAGGCAGAGGTGTTTGTTCCAAACAAGACTACAAGACAGAACCCCAGAAAGAGGGCTAAATGAAATGAAGACCACCAATCTTCTTGATAAATATTTCAAATAAAAGTCATAAGCATACTCATGGATTTACAGAAAAGGATTCAAGATCTCAAGGAAGACCAACAAAGAGATAGAAAATCTGAGAAAGGGCCACTCAGAGATGAAGAACACAGTGTATGAAATGAAACATACAATGGAGGGATTTAAAAGTAAGTTAGGTATGTAGAGAAGATAGTAAGTGAAATGGAAATTAGAGAGCAGGAAAACAAAGGCTGAGGAACAGAGAGAAAAAAGGATCCCTAGGAATGAAAGAATGATAAGAGAACCATGTGACCAATCCAAACAAAACAATATTCTCATAACAGAGGTACTAGGAGGAGAAGAGAAAGAAAAGGGATAGAAACGCTCTTTGAGGAAATAATTGTTGAAAACTTCCCCAATCTGGGGAAGGAAATAGACACTCAGATCACAGAAGTACAAAGATCCCCTAACAAAAGGAGACCCAGGAAGACAACACCAAGACATATAATAATCAAAATGACAAAGATCAAGGACAAGGAGAGAGTGTGAAAAGCAGCCAGACAGAGAAAAGAGATCACTTACAAAGGAAACTCCATCAGGCTATCAGCAGACTTCTCAGCAGAAGCTCTACAGGCCAGAAGAGAGTGGCAGGATATATTTAATGCAATGAAACAGAAGGGCCTCAAACCAAGAGTCCTCTATCTGGCAAGATTATCATTTAAATTTGAAGCAGATATTAAACAGTTTCAGGTAAACAAAAGTTGAAGGAATTTGCCACCACTAAGCCAGCCTTACAGGATATGTTACAGAGACTTCTGCAGATGGAAATGACCCCAAGGCTCAAAAGCTTCCACCAGTGAAAATAGAAGGGGAACCTTAAGCTGGGGTTTGAATTCAGGTGGTACATAAACTCAGGGTTAGAAATCAAGAAGTTATGAATTCAAATGAGGAAAAAAAGAAATCACATCTTCATTTTCATTAACCCCTAACATTTGGCATTTCCTTCTATTCTAAATGAAAATAAACCAGTGGTATTAGCAATACCAATAATAGAAATAGATATAATTAATAGACTCATAGATACATTGTTAAAGATATGAAAATTACATTTATGCTCATGACTGCTTTGAAATTTTGATAGTTATTGCACCTTCCACTTAAGTAGTATTATTTTCTGTATCATAAAAAAAAGGCAGATATTACATCTTTTCCTTTGATAACTATATTTCAATGTTATTAATTTTGATAATCCTATGTGTTTTGTTATGCATTTACAAACATTATTCTAAGAAAGGATCCATAGGCTTTCCAGATTCCTGGTGAGGTGCATGACACACAAAGTGTTAGGAACCCGTGCTGTGCCAGTGAGGACTGTGGCTGGGGAGAAGCACAGCTACTCAGAACCATGGATGTTCTAGCATGTCATTCATAATCAGAAGAGAAGAGAAAGATCCACAATACACTACTGAATCATGGGAAGCTGATAAAAATGCAGATAACTGCACTCTATTACCAGAGAGTCGAGTTCAGGTAGTCTTAGATGGAGGTTGCTGGTTCGTTCATTTTTTAAGAGATTTTCAGCTGATTGCTGAAGCCCACACTTTGAAAAACACTGATGCTGAAGTTCTGCTAATCTAACTACTTAATACCTATTCCAAATTTATTATTTCTTTTCGAGCCAGGCTTCGATATCCAAACTTTATTTTTTACCTCTTTATTTTATTTTTGGTAGCAAAAATAGTTTTAAAAATACTTTCACAAGTAACAGAGCTTAGAGTAGTATTTATGCTTCAGCATTCTTTAGAGTCAGAGACAGTGTCAAAAAAAAACATTGTATGCAGGCTTCATGACATAAAAGGGATTAATATCTTTCTTGGGCATCATGTACCATGCTGATGTCAACGATGAAGGAAACAAAACCCATGACGCTTGCAGTCTTAAAGGTTTGCTTTGGCAAATAAGTCTACCTTTCTTGAGTTACGTGATTGGTGAGTCATCGTGTGTCCACATTGACAGCTGACTGCCATTTTGCCAAGTAGTTGATATAATCTGAAAAGTGGTAATTAACATCTTTCCTAGTGAGGTGCACAAACTTCAGGTGAAGAAGGCTTTAGTTAGCACCCCTGAAAACTTGGTTTCAAGTGTTTGGAGTAAACAGACTAATTACATTAGCACAGGAAGGACTAGGGTGTGGAGTAAGCAGAAGCTACTACAGAGCCCTGAAGGCGTCCTAGCTCAGGGTCTACTAGTGTGAAATATCAAAAATCACAAAATTATGCTTAGGAAACAAAAGATTTCATAGTGTGTATCCTTTCACCCTGGCCTGTTTTTATCCACATATCATTATGTCTGAAGCAGAAATTCAAGCAGTTACTAAGGAATTCAAATTTTAAACATTTCTTCCAGCTTACTTTATTGGTACTGTTATTATAGAACTTGTTGGAGCCTACCTCATATTTTAGTTAGTAAGACGCTCTCTCCCCTTGGATTGAAAGCCACTGGAGGGCAGGAATAACAAGGCTCAGAGCTTTCCTGATAGGCCTCTTGATGTTAGAGACCTTTCCACAGCAGATGCTTAGGTGATCTCTTAAGACCTGAGGATCTCACTTAAGACCTGTCCTCCCAGCTTAGATCTTGACATACCTGGAGACTGGGTTGCAGTCCTGGCTCTGCCACTTACCAGCTGTATGACATGACACTGGGCCAGAAAATTACTGGATGTTTCAAACCTAAATTTCCTTTGCTGTATAAAGGAGATAATAAGGGTACTTCCCTCTCTGATTTGTTATAGGAACTAGAGGAGATAACATATGTTGAGCACTTATGACAGCACCTGGGCAGTGCTCAGGAATTGTTAGCTATTGTTATTTTCAAACAAAAACTTGGACAAAATATCAAAATTATGCTACTGTGAAATCTTGAACCAAGGAAGCATCAGATAATGGTTGTCAATGGCAGTCAACAGTTTGAGTAATAGAACCACAGGGCAGGGCAGCTCTCAGCCAGGGCCACTCAAGAGAATCACCCAGAAAGCTTCTTCAACATTCTAATAAGCAAGAATTTTTGAGAAACCCTTGCCATTTGAACCCGTATCTCTGTGGTAATGACTAGGGAGCCGTATTTCTGGGAAGATGGGGCTGAGAGCGTCTGGGATCTGTGAGGCCCATGGGAGCCACAGGGCACGTGGCTGCTGATGGAGTCACTTAAGAACAGTTAATAATTTGCTGCTCATTTATAGAAGAGTCCATTTCAGCAAGTGTTTTCAATTGATCTTTTTATATTCCAATATGTTTAATTTCTTTACAGATTCATATTTATGAGCAAGAGATACGTCAGAGTTCTCCTGTAAAAAAATGATTCTAAAACTCTTTAATGTACACTTAAAAATGGTTAAAATGGCAAATGTTCCTTGTCTTAAAACAGCCTGAACTTAAGATGGTCATTTAGAAAATTCTTCTTGCTAGAAAAATCGCAAAGCCATTTGTAAAGCATGTGTCCATGTCCTCCTACTGTTTACAAAGCAGGAATGGGTGATTAATTTTTTTTTTTAATTCTTGCACTCAGAAAGTGCTTTAATGTTTAAAAGGTTAGGAGATTTGTCTATGGGCAGAAGAGCTGGAAATGGAAACATCCCCTTAATGCAAGTCCTCAGATCACTACCTGGGCTTTAATCTCCTTATCTGTCTGTGATGGTTGAGTAGCCAAGAAAGAGATAATAAGACTCACAAAGTCCCTTCTAGGCTATGACTGCAATTTTACTGCAAGGAAAGTCTCATTAGAGTAGTGACAAATTAGCCAACATTGCCCCTCCTCGGTGGGGGGCAACTATCCCTTTTCTGAGTGCAATATTAGGGATACAAATGTACAGATAAGAATCAAATATCCAATGAATGTTCGTACTTGTGTAATCTGATATAATGATGTTGTTGTATCATTCAGAATGTCTATGCAGTAGGGATGACAATCTGGTCATTAGCCGAGGAGGGGGATTATGGCCAGCATTTCTTTACCCCCGCCTACACCCAGCAGCTGCCTTGGCAGCTTCTACTTACATTAGAACAAAAACCATGTTCTCTATTTGCTGTGGAATCAACCCACCCTTTTTCTCTTCTAGGTCAGGACCCGTACTTGAATAGCCCAGATCTCCCCCACCTGTGACCTTGTTCTTCCATGTTTATCTTTTGAGCTTCCCCACAAGCATCTCCATCTCCCCCTGTCTTCCTTAGGGGTCCCTCCAACCGCTGTACAGCTCCCACTGCACCTGTGCCTCCCTGTTTCTCCCTTGGGAGGCAGTTACTACTATTATCCTTATTTTCACAGAGGAGGAAACTGAGGTAAGAGCCAGTCTAGTAATACTGACCTGAAACAGGAGTGGAGATTTAGAAGTGAAAAAGGGAATAGTGAGACTGGGAGAAGCAATAACTACTTAAGGAAGCTGACCCGGAGGGCGAGACAGGGCAGAGACTTCTTTCTGTCTTTCCCACAGCAAGGCCTGCCTTGCCCAGGGATCTGGAGCTCAGAATCCTTGAAAAGACTCAACCAGTTAAGAACTCATTGAGAGAATGTCTTTTATGTTGCACAGCCCAGGTTAAAATGAGAATTAGAGCATTTGCTGCTGATTGCACACTTCTTTTTGCATTGAGCGTTTCAGATGCTTTGGGCCATGTGTTGCAGGAGACAGACCCATGTGCAGCTCATTTCTGTTCCCAGAGATACGAGGAGCATAGCAGCCCTTGGTGGTATTTTCCCAAACCCCCACAAAAATATAGATCTTTAAATTAAAAGGAAGAAACCACCACACATGAAGCTGTGTATGAAACCAAAATTGTACCTGATCCATGTGTTAGGTGTTAAATTAACATGTATAACTTTTCCTTACAGAAATCCTGGGGATTATTCAACTGAGAAATGAAGCAAATTAGCTTCTTTCTGTCATATCACCTTTGTTTGATTACTGACTCTGCCACTTCTAAATTGTATAACCTGTGCTAGTTACTTAAACTTTCTAAGGCTCAGTTTTCTTACATGTACAATGGGGATAATAATTTCTGCTTCTATGTTGGGAAAATTAAATGAGTTAATATATATAAACTGCCTAGGACAATGCCTAGTCCCTAGTAATGCTCAAACATTGCTATTATTAGGCCATCTATTTAGTATCTTAGTATCTTCCAGTACCAGTGCTGTGTAAGCCCTAGGAATACATACATGAATAATTTCCTTATTAAACCTTGTTTAAAATTCCTTTTAAGATGACTTACAAAGATATAAATAATGCTGTCAGACAACAGGAATTAGAAGTTTATAGACTAGATAAGACCAAGGGAGTGAGAAGACAGGGCTGATGAGAAGGCAGGAAACTTCCCTGAAGGGTCACATACTTGCTTAGGGTGGGCCACCTTTCTGACTCTGGACTTCCCTGCAGCCAACAGGATGCTGCAAAGTTGAATAAGAGAAGATTTCCGACCTCAGGGAGCTCAGAATCTAGTTGAGGAAACAGATGTGTAAACAAACAGTCACAGTGCAAGGTGATGGATGCAGCAGTGGGAGTCCTCTGGCAGGTTCTGCCGAGGAAGTGATGTATAAGAAGGGCTTCCGGGGATGGAGAGTGTGGTAGGGAATGACCAGAAAAAGTAACGGCACAGAGGCTGGGAGCTTTGAAAAGCGCTGCTGTCAGTTTGGAAAATGTGGTCAAATTTGCCAGTCTCACAGAAATTGTAGAAGGCATACAGGTGCTCAAGACATTTTTTTTCCCCGTGAGACAATGACAGGGTTCACAGTAAGTGTTCCATGGCAGCAAGAACAATAAACATAGCTTCAAAGAAATCAGAAATCAGGCAAAATGCCAAAGAAAAAAAAGAAAGGAAAACTAAAATTCTATCTCCTTTACTATTTGCCCTTTACAATCTCGATCCCTGGGAACCCGTTGGGAAGGAGAGATTCTATGCTTAGATATAAATATTGAGCAATTCACAGACATCTAAAAGCAGCATCTGAAACAGCAAACTAACAGAATAGAATTTGAAATAATATCAGGTCATTAGAAATTATAAAATTCCACATTCTATTTTAATGAAGTAAAAGTAATTTTTCAAAATAGCTAGATAATGGTAAAGCTGAAACAAGACAAGAGTTTTTCATTTTGAGGCTTTCTCTACTGGACCACATGGACTCTCACAGTCCAGTAGCACGGTTTCCAGATCTGACATTTCTTCAAAAGTGAAGAGTGATACAAGGCCAGAAAGCAGGAGAGGGTAGCTTAAAATTGGAGGGACTAATTCAAATTCCACTTGTCAAAAATATCTGTTGCAATATGCAAGAAGGTATTAAAAACATGAAGAATTCTATACAGGTGTAGCATATCTGAAAATAGAGGAAATTGTAATTATGTACCTTAAAATTTTTTTTAATTTTTCCAGCTTGACATAAATGTATTCTTACGTTTACAGGTACCTGACTTGAAAATAGCTTATTTTCAATGAAGAACACACAACTGGCAACTTGATAGTTTTATTCTTGCACATTTTCCTACCATTGCCCCCGCTGGCTTAAACTGCATTCCTAGGAAGCCTTGTCTCTGGGCCAGGCGCTGATCATCAGTCGTGAATCCAGCCCATCATCCCTGAACATGTGCTTTTAAGAGCAGTGAGACAGTTCCATATTCAAAAAACTCTTTCTTGAAATCCTTTAAGTAAAGCAAAGATAATTACTCCCCCGTTGCACTCTTTTGGAGGCTCTGTTTTTATATATTGGACTGTATTGTTTTGTTTTAAAGGTATCACCTGTTTCTTTTTAATAGCTGACAGCATCCTCCTAGTGTGAATGGTTTGCACATACTCACTTTTGTGGTGCAGCCAGTGATTTTATTTTACACTACCTGCTTTCCAGACAAGCTTCTCAGCTGCACAGAAACCCTTCTGGGCCTCCCTCATTCCAGGACAGGGAGCGCTGGGTCCATCCTGGCACCACCAGTGCCAACTCAGTTATCTGACTTGAGAGACACTCAGTGAAAATTTGGTGAACAAATGGAAAGATAAATAGTAGGGATATGGCAACACAGGTAAGTATGGGATGATTATCTTCGGCAATTCCCAAATTCCTTCTCTATCTTTTGGGGTGTTTTTTTCTCTTCCCCTGGGAGATCAATCATGCACTGTTCAATAGCTGTCAAAGCCTCCACTTTTGCTGTTGTCTTACAAATGCCAAACACTGTACATTATTATTAGCAGTTGTAACATATACTACTTTACAGTTTCAGAAGATCCTGTTTACGATCTCCTTGGATCCACAAAATAAGCAAGGACTGTTGCTAGAACATACTTAGGGCAAGAGAAGGAAGACTGAAGGATCTGTCCATTAACGCATGTGTTATGTGGCATTCCCATTCTTCCAGGGCCCTTTGCCTGCCTCCTAGTGTCACCATTCTACAGAAATAGCTCTCATTCCACACCTTTCCCTCACTCCCCATTAAAATATCCATAGCTTATCTAAGTTATATGGAAGGCCCTCATGATAAGGAGGCAAAACTTAGTTTCAAATCTAATCTCTATTTCCTGCCAAGTTGCTCAACCTCTCTTCTGTGAATTGGGATCATATAGAATTTCTTTTTACAAGGAGCATGTATTCATTTGTCATCTGGGTAGTCAACAACATTCTAAGACAAATATAAATAACTGGAAGTTGAGAGGGCATGTGTAAATTAGCTGGTGAAGAGTAGGCCCCAAATGTTTGTTCTCCTTCCTTGAGCAGTTCGATGACTTAATTAACAAGACTGATAAGTTTCACTGTATTTGTTGTAAAAATATGTCTGTAACTCAGCGACTAGTTGGTGGGATGTGTGAAAAATTCCCTTTGATTCCGCGTTTCCTGGGGTGGGGAGAGCTGCCTAGGGAACTGCAGGCCTCTCTGTAGGAGGGGAGGCCTGCACTGGGGAAGAGTTGATCATGGGCAAAATAGCTGAGTAAATTCTCCTGTTGTGTCCTCCACTTCCTTCTCTGAATGCTTTCTCACATTTGGGTTTTTTCCTCTCTACCACTCTACCCACTTCCTTAGATCCTGCTTTTTAGCATTCCCCTCTCAAATTAATAATCATAAATTTTTTTGTTGTTTTTAAGGCTAATCATTCCATCGCATTAAATACCTCATGTGCAAAAAAAAAATGTATTCTTGACCACAAGTAATTTTTTATAGCTAGTGATTATTGTGACAGAGCTTTAAGACTCTTGTTTTTCAGAAGTAATGTCTACCCCTATACTTGAGAAATGTGTGACAGCTTTTCTTTATCACAGATGATTATTCTGGTCTCTCCACACTGGGATGGTGGTCAGGAAGCTATACTTTGCTATATCCCTGGGCCAGGAATTTTAGTGGTTCTTCCATGACATGACTTCTCTTGAACAGCAAAGTCATGCCTCTCACAGAACACAGACACACAAGCACACATGCAAGTGAATGTGGCTGCAAGCACACACATATATTAGCCCCACAACAAGGCTTCCTTCTTCCTCTAGTTTGAAAGATAAATCCCTAGAAGTGGAAAAATCAAGGAATGGGAAGTCTCTCTTTTCCATGCAGTTGTTTTCTGGTGGTCACCCGCTGAACCATACATTTGGGAGCAGAGTGGAATGCTATGTCTAGTTCTGTCTAAATAGCACATATCTAAATTTATAGATATATATTTTTACATGCACATCACCTGAGGAGAATCTATCCAGATCCAAGAAGAGCTGGATCATTCTTTGTGGTTCCTACCCATGGCAGAATTGGCTCCAAATCTGTGAACCATCTAAATCCATGCTCTCCACAGTGGATTATGAAAATTCAGTATGAAAAAGAATATGAAAAATTATAGTTTTTATATTAATTGTATGTTGAAATGATATTTTGGATATATTGGGTAAAATAAAACATGTTATTATTTATTGTCACCTGATTCTTTTTCTTCCTAACGCATATGTGGCCTATACTTATAGCTTGCCTTATATATCTATTGGACAGCACTAGCTTAGATGTAAATTCAGCAATGAAAGAGGAATGTTTTCTTCTTCTAGAGTACATGGTGCTAGCTGAACAGAGATCTCCAGTGACCATGGAACATCTGCTATATCATATATTTACTTGCTTATTTGTTTATTATCTCTCCCTCTTCTGCCACTAGAAAATAAAGTTCATATAAATAAAACTTTATGGGCAGTTAACTTAGTGTGTAAAATAACTGAAAATTCAAACTGTGCCTGCTCTTTCCTGTCATGAGTAAAGGAGAACCTTTTCAGCTTTTGTTCTTTAAAAACTGTGGGTTTTCTGTGTGTGGATGTTTGCCATGCAGCATTTGCATGAGTGGTGCCGTACCATAGTCTGACCACCACCATTCCTTGGAAAAGCTGTCATCTCTCACAGACTGTCTGAGAAGTTAGGGGGCCAACTTTGGAGATTATGATTCAGTTTTGGTTTTGGGCTTCCCCACTGTCCCCTTGCTTTCCTCCTTCTTATTCATTTGTTTATCATCTTTCATCATTAGTACTTTAGCTCCAAGATAGTGAAGATTTTGCCTGGTTAATTTTTGTATCACCAGTACCTAGACATAACTTCTGTTGTAGTTGCTGAAAGACACCTGTTGAAAGGACGCATAAAATAAATATTTTGAAGTTTTGTAAATAACTCCTAAATTTCAAACTTTCAAACATTCATATCTACAACTAGCAAAGTACACCAGAGTTTTCCACAGAACTCTGGAAAACCAGCCATTCCTTGTAATATTCTCTCCCCATTGACAACCTGATAAATTATCTCACAAACAAACAATATTTATGATGGTGGTTCAGGCTGCAATTCATACATATACATGTTAATCATACTGTTAAAGTTATATTTATTAGTTGGAAAAAATAACACAGCTTGCACTTGCCAGCCTCCCTGACCCAGTGAGCTGGCCCTGAGCACCCTTCCCCAGGCTGGGATCTTACCCACTCTTCAAAGAGCCATGTCATGTGCCGCATCCTCCAGGAAGTCTTTTCCAGCCCTTCATCAAACGGTACATGTTTACGTTTTGAAGCCCTGGATATTTTTTAAAATGCAAGTTAACTGTGGGACTTACCTTATTTTGCTCTGTTATAGAGGTTTAGAGCATGGTCCTGTTCATTCCTGCCTCTGTCATTTGCAATTAGCCTGTAAACACCTCAGAAAGGCTGTCTTATTCATCTTTACTCCCTGCAGCCACTGACACAATTCTTTGTACATAATATGCCTTCAGTTATATTTGTTGTATAGAACTTAAGCATAACAATATTTCTATTGGAAAAAAAGCTTTGTTAGTTTTGGGTTTTTTAACCAACTCTGAAGCAAACTTTTAAAACAGGAATTGTCTCTAAGGTAGAGTCAGAACTATATAAACTGGCTGTATTTCAGTATATATAAATTTATCCTGTCAATTTAAATTTCCTGCTTGGGATAAGAAATTTCTTCATCTCCACTACTAGCATCTCTTTATGGGACTTAGCATGTCCAGCCAGCAGTTTAACCAGTTTATTTGCTTGCTGTCTCTTAGAAGATGTTCTGTTTGGTGATATGTAACTGTATGCCATGTAGCGTCACACACAGTGTCTAGTGTGAACCAAGATGTGCACTTCAACATGGAAGAGTGTTTTCAAATTGCCTTCCTTCCTTACCCATCCCCACCCTACCCAAGAACAACAAAGTAGATTTTTTTTAATTCTAAGAAAAAATTAGCTCTAGAGAGGAATGTATTTCTTTATTTTCATTATTGAAAAGGAGAAAATAAAAGCACCTGTTGCCTCTTCAATATCTTCATTTGTCAAAAATGTTCTGCAGACAGAAAATTTAGCATTTTTTTAAATTCTTTCCCAAAACTGCTTTTGCATAAGAGAAAATAAAAATGATTCCCAGCTGCCTCCCTTTGTCTTACTCATCATTCAGGCCTTCTAATTTCATCTCATCACTACCTTGAAATGAAACAAGTTTATATGAATGACATGTCACTGGTCTAACTCATGCCTTTAAGACAGGATTTTTAAATTTGTTCTTTCATTGGATAAATGCTCAAAGAATACACTGAGGTCTTTTAAGATTAGCTGGAATCAATTTATTGGGCAAGTAATGAATCTAATTGTTATGTTAGCTTCCATGTCAGCAAAATAACAGATGTACAGTATAATAGAGAAGAACAAAGTTGCTTTGGGATTGTTAGAGCAGGTGCTACATTAAAAAAAAAAGAAAAGAAACACATGGAATTTTCTCAAGTGCAGTTGGAAACAGTTGGAAATTATCCAGGAGGCACATTCTCCTTCAATCCCCTGGACATCCAGTTGCGGCCTGGGATTAGGCCCCTGAACAGCTGAGTCAGGAGGACACTGACACCTTGTCACTTCTTCAAGCTCTTTATCCTCCCTCACACCCTCCAACAAAGGCACCAGAGATTGCCCCCCGTAAATTAGACACACCCAAACACACACACATTCACACAGGTGCGCGCACACGCACGCACACACATACACAGGAGTCCAGCTGCCAGATATGGCTTTCACAGAACACTAGACAGCGCTGAGTCCAGGCAAGTTACCATGATTCTCTGGCTATTATTGCATCCAGCACATCAGGATATGGAAGTAAGTGTGCACATGTTCTAAAAGGGCCTTTGGAAAAGATTGGTGGGGCGGCAAGGGGCACACAATGGCTGGCTTTGTTGCAGAGAAAGGACTTGGTCTGGCAGGCAGCAGCCATCCTGCTGGACACAGGGTTTGTCTGCAAGGCCAGTGTGGGAAAACCATGTGCAGGTTCACAGAATAGCCTCATTAGGAAAAAGGGAGCATTAATTCAAAGTCATCCTGAAGACATCAGGTGAGAGCCTGCTGCTTTTAATTAATTGTTTCCATGATCCTGTGACTTCAAAAGGGGGGCCTCATAGAGGCTTAGAATACTGCAGAAACACAAATCATTCAAATGGGAGCAAAATAGAGTGTACATAAAGTTTGATGAAAAGGCAAAAGTGGGAAGAGGGAAGAAGTATGGGAGAGTGAGAAAGAATTGAAAATCATAAACAATCATCAATACATAATTTGCTAAAACAATCCTGTTCTCTTTTCATGCTCTGTGCCTCAACAGCCTCACAGCCAAAGCACAATTCCCCACTGACCTGCATCCTGCCTTGATATGTGAATTATTTGGGGAACAAATTCCCAGAGTCAAGACTAACAGAAAACAGCTGGAAAATAAACTGAGTGCCATATGTCATAGATTTCTCCAAGTAGATAGATTTTCTTAACTCTGTTTTGAAGAATCAGCACATCCATAACAAGCAGGGTGAACCACGGACTTTACATGGTCTCCATGCTCATGAAAATAAAACTGGTGAAGACTTATAATTATGTCAGCAAAGATGGAGAAGACTGGACAACACAAAAAATCTCATCTAAAATATTTTTTTCCTTTCTCGTTTATAAACCCCCAACCTAAATTTCTAAGCAGTTGCTACTTCTCTCTTCTTTTCTAGTGCATAGTTTGCATCTCCGTAGATGGAGAAAAGCTACATTGTAAGGCATATTTTTATTTAGACTTGATAAACTATAAAGTACATTATATAAAGTAGCATCTGCACATGAGAGAGAATTTGGTGATACCAAAGGCTGGAAAGGAAAAACAGCATTAACTCACTGCCTAAATCAAAATGTGTTTTTTAATGTATATTTTCTACTTTTTCCTTCCCATCATTTTGATTGTGCTGTATAATTTTGATTCTTGCTTTTCTCACTTAATATAGCAAATATCTTCCCATGTCATTATAGTGAGACAGGGACCGTGGGTGTAGTCAGAGTAGGGTGAAGGCCTCCGGAAAAAGCAGGGCGGGATATTTACAGTCAGAGCAATATAACAATGGGCAAAGAAGCCCCTTTTGAAACTCTGTGTTAAGCATTATGCAAAGTCACGGTCACACTAATTCTCTAGAATCAAGATACCAGACTAAGAATATAGACATCTTCAGTGAGGTCAGTTAAAGGTCAAAAGGCCAGGAGCAACTTGGCCTAGAATGCTTAAGTGTTTCACAAATAAAGAAGGGTTATCTCATTATAACCTGTGACTTCACTGTAAACAGCCCTAGCAAGCAGAGAACAACCCAGCCCACCTTGAGGGCAGGGCAGGTGGTACAAGTCCACACCCCTAAGCCTTTTTTTCATGTTCTCAAAAAATCCTCATTTGCCTATAAAACCCCCTAGACAATGCACCACCCGGGGCTCTCTTGTCCCCTCCTGGCATGAGCCAGGAGCTCTTTCCTCTCACTTTATTTCTAAATAAAACCCTGTCCCTTGCTCTCCTACCTTGGGTGTTTGCTAAGCTCATTCTTCGGCTTCGTGAGCAAGAACCCCGGCATCAATAGTGTATTGGACATTCCATGCAAGATGCCTGAAAATTATACCTCCCTCTTTTCAGAAGCCACAGAGTTTTCACCAGGCTCATACCTCTTTGTGTGTGTGTGTGTGTGTGTGTGTGTGTGTGTGTGTGGTGCATGCTACCAAAAGCTGATCGGAACCAAGGTTGATAGTTGATGTTGTACTTAACAGACACTCTCTATTCTATCAGAACTTGTCAAATCTGTCAGATAACTCTGTCACAGAGTAGAGAAGGTAAGAGTTGGTGGTTGGAGTGAAGAGGAAGCCCAGGGAAAACCACAGAAAAGGCAATAAAGTGGTAACCATTAGGCAATAGAACTCATGTTGTAGAGAATAGAGAGAAACTGTGGCTCATTGAGATTAAGCTGAGTCACTCTAATGTGTAAATCAATATCACAGCCAATAGTTACTGTCAAAAACTGAACAAAAAATTGAGTCATATATTAAATCTTTGGTAACAACAGTTAACATCTACATAACACTTACTCTGCCAAGTATTCTCTGCCCTTTACATATATCCTTCATCTAACCTTCCTATCAATCTTATAGACTAGGTTCAATTATCATCCCCATTTCGAAAACAGAAAAACACAGAAGCAAAGCTTTTAAGTGACTGGCCAAAGACTCAAACCCAGATGGGCTGAACCATGGCTGTGATATTGTTTTTTACATTAAGAAGTAAATATTTGGTCTTCACCCAGTTTCTGGCACAGAGCTTCTAAAAACCACAGAGCTTCTAAAAACCTTAGAACTTCTTAGATGATAAGAGTGATAAGGTGCCTTGATATTCATTACAAACCCCTTTCAACCACACCTGTGTTTATGTTAAAGAGGTGATTTTTGGAAAGCACCCAGGGATATGAGCTGGTTCCCAGGGGAATCAACCATTTGACTAAAAGGTTTGAACTTTCAGTCCCACCCTGCTGACCTCAAGGAGGGGCCATGGATTAGAGATTGATCTTAGTCACCAGTAGCCAATGATTTTAACAATCATGCCAATGTAATGAAGTCTTCATAAATATCCAAAAGGATGGAGTTTAGAGAGCTTCTAGGCTTGTGAAGACATGGAAATTCAGGGAGAATGATATATCCAGGGAGGGCATAGAAGCTCCCAGTCTCTTCTCAGATACCTTGCCCTATGCATTTCTTCCATCTGCCTATTTCTGAGTTATATCCTCTTATAATAAACTGGGAATCTAGTAAGTGAAATGTTTCTCTGAGTTCCATGAGCTGCTCTAGCAAATTAATTGAACCCAAGGAGTGCTGGAACCTGTGATCAACAAATGGTTGGTCAGAAGCTTGTGACAATCTGGACTTGCAATTGGCATATAAATGGATTGGGAGACAGCCTTGTAGGACTGAGCCCTTAACCTGTGGGATCTGATGCCATCTGTAACATCCAAAGGCACTTGAATGCCTGGGTATGTCTTTGTTTCTGCAATCTGAAAGTCTCTCTCATACAACGTCTTTTTACATTCATACTTATGTACAATTTTGTATGTGTATGCATGTGTGCACATATATATATACAGGGACAGACAGAATTTTGTATGAATGTGTATATATGTAATCAATCCAGTGTCTATGCTAGTGTTCACAAAGTCCATAATCCTTCCACAGATGTGGAAAATAAATAAGTGGTTGCCAGGGAGAAGGATGGGAGAGAATAAGTGATTACTGATAGGTATCGGCTTTCTTTCAGGGAGAATAAAAATGTTTTAAATTAGATAGTGATGTGGTTGTGTAATTCTGTAAATGTGCTAAAATCCACTGAATTTAAATTCAGTACTTTAAAAGATGCAAACTTCATGTATCTAAATTATAGCTGAAAAATAGTTATTATTTTAAAAAGAGGTATACGTCCAACCATCTCTCCTATAAACAACACTTCCTGTGTGCATTGTAAGTCTTAGAGAAACGGAGAACCTCCTGAAAGGTCATCTACCTGCCTTCGGGCAACCAACTGCTCAATTCCTGGAAGAATTCTAAAATCCTATCAACTTTTAGAAAAATGTCAAACAAAATGTATCTAACATTCTAGTGACTTTTTTGTGAAATGTTCACAAGTATGAACCCCAGGATTTGGGTAAAAAGAAGGTGTTAGTCCAGGGAAAGGAAATCCTGGGGCAAAATACCTCTAAAAACCGAAATCAGTCAAAGGGAGAAATAAAGTTTAAAACCCGTTTATTGCTCACAAACTGCAGTCTGGCCCATCTCTCTCTCTTGCTCCAGCAGCAGCCAAAAACCGCCCTCCCTCTCACCTCTCAGGTACAGATAAGCCCTCCTGTTGCCAAGGTAATTACCCATAGATATGGAGATGAACTTCTCCACCCCCAAGGAAAGATGCAAATGCACTAAAGCCTACTTTTTTCCACCTCTGAACGGCTGTTGATATGCAGATGTACCAAAGCCAGGCGAGATATTCTGGAAATGTTTCAATATTACCCATAGGCCTCCCCTCCAGAAATCTTGCCTTACAATTTACTATTCCCCCCTCTTCCGACCAATCTAGTAACATACAATAGTAACAGCAATAAAATCTTGATAATCCTCAAACCAGAGGATTCAGCCTATGCAGATTAAGTAAATGTACTTTACAGCACAATCACTAAGCACAAAATATGTTTCTACACTTGTTTACTCATTCCTAACAACCATGCTAGATTGCTCACAAAACTTTTATCAAACATTAGACAAAGTCAAGCCTCTCTTTAAGCATTTTTTCTTGACAACAGCAACACAATCATAATTCTCAAGCCTAAGGATTCAGCTAGGTTCAAAATCCCATGCAGATTAAATCCAAAACTCGTCCATTCCAGCCATCACTCAACAGCTGCAGCCAGGGGGCACATCCAGGACACAATGACTTTAGAAGCAAATAACCATGATTGTCGGGGGACACTTTTCTGTTATTCCAGGAATACACAGGAGGCCATCTTCCAGGCCTTTTCCCCAAGGAGCCAGGAGAGCCAGCCATTGCCAGTCCATGTGTGGAAATGCCCAAGACCACATCCATTTTATTCCTAATTGCTGCACCCATCCTTGCAATGCATGTCCAATAAAGTGGGTGCCTTGATCGCTCTCAGTCACGGGCGCCAGACCATAGACTGCAAAGAGACGCTTTAGGCCCCTCTTGGAGGTTTGCTGATCTGCACAAATGTGCAGGGAACTCCTTCCGGGATCAGCTAACTTCTTCAAAGGTCAATGGCAAGCCCCACCAACGGTCTACAGCCCACATTGTCTTTTGCCCCATGTGCAACAAATGCTGATGTAACCATTGGGCCACATCAGAGGCAGGCTTTACTTCTAGACAGTGCACCTGGGCCAATGCATCTGCCTCATTATTCTCTGGGGATGCCAAAGGCAAATGGCCGGTCACATGATATACGGTAGGTGTCTGTGTCACACCACTCCACGGCCTTTGGGTCCAGTCTCTCACCCACCCTGCGATGGGATAGGTGGTTATTACCTTGGTTGGAGCTTCTCCAGCAATGGGCTCCATAGCCAACAAGGCATGGTACACAGCAGCCAGTTGTTTCTCTATTAAGATGTACCAGACCTCTGCTCCTTTCCATAGCTGTGACCAGGCTCCAGCCGGCAGCAGGAGCAGCAGCAGTGACAGAAGCAGTAGCCTTAGGCTCAGGCCACGGGCTGGGGTTGGCACAGCCAGCAGCGGTGGTGGTGCTTCCATGGCCACACGAGCGTAGACACATGTCCCTAGGTGCGAGCACCACTTCTCCCCATCATTTCTTGGGGCGGCCCTCCCAAAGGTCGCACCCATTATAACAGATTTTGGGCTCAGAGGAATCCCACCAACTGCGCCAGGTGTTAGTCTGGGGAAAGGAAATCCCAGGGCAAAATAACTCTAATCAAGTTGACTCAAGATTCTCTGATTTACAGTATATATATCCTGGTGAAAATACATGTATGTATATATTTATTTATATTTTAAGCTAAGTCATGCTAAGGAACGAACAAGGATAAATGAGTTAAGCCTTTGACTCTACCTTCAGGTGGTTGAGTTGACTAGCTGTGAGCTCTAAAGTCAACTTAAAATTTATCTCCAAAGCAGAGAGGGCAAATGTTAATAGTTCATTTCATAGCCCCACCTGTTCTACATCAGACCTGAAGTACAGAGATAGGATTAATTGAAGAAATCTAAAAGCATAAGGTCCAGGGAGCTTGTCAAGCAGTTTCTTAGTGTGACCTTGTTACAACCACCGGGAGCACGACAGACACTTTTAAAGAAGAAGTAAGTTGCCTGCTAGCTTGCTAATTAAGTTATCACTTGCATAGAATTTTTTATTGTATGTTTATCTTAAAATGATAAAAGACTATCCAAGGAAATTTTCTTTAAAAGAAAAATCAGCCACCATTTCACCATCCTACCAATCTATTCTCATTTTTTATCTTGTGGTTTTTACAATACACATATTTTATGGTTGAACATGAACTTTTACAGTCCTTTTCTTCTTTTGCTTCACAAAATATCATGACTCTTTTGTCATGTTTCCATAATTATCTTAATTTTTTATTGTGTTGAAGAACCATGCATCACTAAACCAATTCCCTAATGTTGAATATGTAGATTGTTTGCTTCAAATTAATTGCTTATACACTGTAAATAGTACACCAAGAAACATCCTTGTGCATTAATTTTTTTCCCTACTGAATTATTTGTTTTAGAATGAATTTCCAGGATTGGGAAGACTGAGTCAAAGGGAAAGAACATTTTTATAACTATTCCCATATATCATTGTTGGGGGAGACACATTGTATTTTCCTCAGTTCTTGTCCCTGCCATGACAAAGAATTGAAGGGCAGAGACACAATAGTAAGCAAAGTAAAAGTTTTATTTAAAGTTACTTGGAGGGAAAGTTCAGGTGACCTCAGAGAGAGGGGAATGCCCTGAAAGGTTGGGTAAAGTTAAAGTTATGCACTTAGAAAGTGCAGGTAACCTCAGAGAGAGAAGCACACTGAAAGGTTGGGGATTCCTCCCCCCCACCCACCCTTTAAGGACTTTTCAGGAATGTGACAAAGGGCTAAGGGTGTGGACTTGTTAAGTGGTCTCAAGTATCTCTGATGAGACATTAAGTTTCTTATCAGTCCTCTAGGTAATTCTGCAAAATTAGCTTAACACAAGAAATTTACTGCTCTGGTTCCCTCCCAGGATAGCAGCTTCCTGGTTTGGAAGCACATCAATCAAGACTGTCTGCCCTTCCTCCAAGGTGGGCAGAGTTATTTGTTTGCTAAAGAGTATGTAAAGAACCTTTCTTCTTAAACTTCCTGGGTTTTTCTTCAAAATGCAATTTTGGCTTTAAGGTGGGATCTCCCTGTCTTTATTATGCTGTTTATAGTTGGGCCTTTTAGCAGGCTAGAGTAAATCTTACAATGATCTAATTGACACAATGAAGAGGTGGGCTATGCTCAGATACTTTTCCTTATCTGGGGAATATTCAAACATTCAAGGCCAGGTTGCTCTTGACCTTTTGAGCTTTAGCTGATTAATTAATACTCATTAACTCTGAGTCTTTCCTGGATTTCTAGTTTTAACTGGTTAACTGAGTCCTTTCTAGGGGGCTTCACTGACCTTGTTCTCTTTCCACCCGGCTCATATCTATTTTCCTGCCTGACATCACCATTGCTATCCAAAACAGTTACACCTATTCAGCATGCCTCTAACAGCTCATGAAAATCTTGTAGTGTTACACCACCTTTTCTCAGATAAAGTTCACATTCTGAATTATATATTTTGTGATCAAATATGACCAAAGTAATATGATTTAGCAGAATGGACATTTGCTATGATGTATTGCCTTTTGGCGAGGTTAAAGTGCTCTCTTCAGTCAAAAGCAAATACCTTGAAAGTTCACTGTAAACAAAACCTCAGATCAATGATTGACTAGCTGAGAGCCAGGCGTTTTGTTAGTCTGCTTTCTGGAATTTTTATAGAAATGGAGACTAATGGTGGCTGACTCTTCTAAGGAGCAAGAAGGCAAGACTCAGAAGCCTCAGTTGACACAGCATTTATTTAGGTTTGCAGTCATTCAACATACATTTATTAAGAACTCTGTGGCAAATACACCTTCCCACAGAGGCATTTACAAGCTAGTGGGAACCTAGTGGAGAGATGACCCCGAGGGAGCACAGGGAAGACTGGCCGAGGTGGCTGTGTCTACTCTGACATCACACGGTACCAGATTGATGCTGCCCATCTCTCCCTTAGTAATAGATTCCCCAAGCTTTAAGTGGGCATAAGGCCACCTGGAGTAGAATTAATTTCCCAGCCTTCCTTATAGATGAATTGTGACCATGTGACTAGTTCATGACCAGTGAGATATAAGAGAATTATTGAGTGGCAGCTTGAACAAAATTTATTTTAAAGCAGCTAATGCACATACTTCACCCCCTTTTTCTTCCAACTTCCATTTGCTACCTGGAAGTGGCTGTAAAGGCTAGTGCCCTGGTTGACATTTTGGACCATGAAGAAGGAATCCACATTCAGAGAGGTGAGTTTGAAGGAACTGTGTCTACAGGATATTTTGTACATATTCATTATAAAATATGAACTGCTGATGTCCAGGATCCTTTTACATAAAGACCAACAACAATTACAACAATGACTCTTGTTTAAATCATTGTTAATTGGGGTTCTTTAGTCACACACAGTCAATCGTAAGTGATGGGGAAGGCTTCTGTAAGCTGGGCATTGAAGTCTGATGAAGAGTTTGCCGGATAAGGAATGTGGCAAAGGGATGCCTGGTATACAAGTCATTAACGGAAAAAGGAAGAAGAACCAAAGGGGCAAAGGACCTGCTTAGCGAGAAGTGGCATGAGATTAATTAAAACCAAGAAAGATTTGCCTGATTTTATAAAATGTGTATTTTGACCCAAGATCCTCCAAGTATTCTTTATCAGTAGGTATACTGATTATCTGTTGCTGAATAACAAATTACCTGAAACTTAACAGCTTAAAATAACAGTAAATATTTAGTTTGTGAAGCTCAGAAATCTGGCTGGCTTTGCAGTCAAGATGTTGACAATGGCTGCAGTCACCTGAAGGCTTTAGGAGCTCAAGGTTCACTTCCAGGATGGCACATCCACATGCCTGGTTGTTGGCAGGAAGCCTATGGTGCTTGGCAGGAAGCCCTCTCCATAGGACTGCTTGAGTGTCACAGCATAGCAGCTGGCTTCCCCCAAAGTGATCCAAGGAAGCAAGGTGAAGCCACAGTATCTCTGTGACTTATCCTCAGAAGCCATCATTTTTTTTAATTCTATTGTTTACACTATTATCTATTGTTTATGTAATTGTATTCAGTGTGGAAAGGGAATACATGAGGATGAGAATATATAAGATGAGAATAGGGGCCATCTTGTTACCTTAGCAGGCTTAAAAAACATGACTAGCCAGAAAAGCCCAGTTGCTGGTTAAAGATAAGTGAGTGCCTTTCTCCTGAGCATGAAAGTATCTTTCTCTAGAATTAAACATATAGAATTAAGTGAACTGGATAAATTCTGTAAAATTTTAGCACTACTGCCTTGCCTACCTGATCAGACGATTTCCTCCCTTTGCATGCAAAGGCTGCTTCTCTACACAAGTTTTGCCCCCAGCTCCTGTCGGTATTCCTAACCACTTTTGGGTTGGAGTTGCACAACTTGAATCAGCGTTTACTAAGATAAAGTCTCAAAATGTCCAATATGCCTCAGTTTATCTTTTAACAAAGTAAAACTGTGCCAGTTTTCTGTGAGATATTAATGGTTGCACAGAACAAAACAAAACCCTCTTAGCATTAACAATATTTCCTTTCAATTTACTTTAGCATTTATTAAACACATAGGTGTAGCTGTTTTTATTTTTTGTGAAGACTTTCCTTTAAGATAGTGTGGCCAGAATGTTAAGCAGTCACCTGCTGGACTGTGCAACACAGAACATGTGGTGTGACGTTCACCATTGCTACACAGGCTATACCTACAGAGCAATGGGTGCCACCCTTTGTTTTCTATTATTATTACTAGCATATGTTAGGTATCTCATCTTATAATTTCAGCATGCATTTGTAATGCTATGCAGTGTCAAATGGATATTTGCACACGTATCAAATGTTAGTACTTTTACTTGCAACTGTTTTTTCATGAGACCCTTGTATGATTTTTGTTAATCCTAGTCTATTTGCCATGAACTACAGTTGCTGTCCCATCACTGTTTTACTTTTAAAAGTACTGTATTGGCAAATGAATTTGGAAATTCAGACCTAAACATTTGTGCTTAGAGAATCTAACAAGTTTAGGTTTTAATCCAAACTCCATCACTCATCACCCAGTAAAATGAAATAATTCGATTAACTATAACCAGCTATGCTTCTCATTCATCATATCCTAAGCACTCCTAGGGGCAGACAGAGCACAGAGCCTTGCCTTTAGGTGATTGCAGTCCAAAGGCAGCTTTCCTTTCTTCTAAGCACATTCTGACCACAAATCACAGTGACTCTTTCCCAGAATCATAGAACTCCAGAACAGAAAGGATGGTGGAGGTCATTTAAGTCCCCCCATTTAATAGCTAAAGATCAGAGAGAGTACTGTGTTGCACATTCAGGAAGCTATGATAAAATTATGATTAGAACTTGGGTAAATTGTACCACTGTTCCCAAATATTCCCTTTCCTTTCCTATGAAAGGATTAATTAATTCCACCACCCATTGTAATGTAACATTCAGAGCCCTGTACAGGAGAAGTACATGTCTCTACCCTATTGACATTGGGCTCGGTGATGTGCTTTGTTTGGCCACTGACATTTGGGGGGACACTGTATATGCCACGGCCAAGCAGAAGCGTTAACAGTCACCACGCGATTTTGTCAGCTCTCTTCTTTTCCTTTTGCCACAAGCTCACGTGTCCCAGGGGACAGCGCCTTCAGCCACAAACTCACGTGTCCTGGGGGGACGGCACCTTCTGCCTGGAAGGCAGAGGACACTTGAAGCAGACATGTATATCTGATCCATCTTTTCACATGACAAAAACACAAAAACAAATTTTGTTTTTTCTTTGTTGTTGTAAGCCATTGAGATTTTATAGTTGTTAATTATTAGATCAAAGCTGAAATTCAGAACACAAAACCAAACAGGATATGTGATTTGCTCAAGTTTGCACAATTAGGTAGCTAAACGGCAGAACCAGGATGTAAATCTGTCCTTTTGGCCACCAGTCAGTGCTCTCTCCATAGTTCAGGGCTCCTCAAATGAGTGATGTGAACATCTACGCATATTTCACTGAGATATTTAGAAAATTCCCAAAAGCAATCACTCCATGACTATAGTTTTGTCCAATTAATTTGTCCTTATATGCTGAGGGTAACTAACAGGTGATTCGTGAAGCTCTCACTCACTGTGGCCGCCACGGACCACACTGACCTGGAGCCATCCCCCCGATGTGAGGTGGGTGGCATGGAGTCGGGGACGGAGCGAAGTCGGCCCTTTTGTGTCTGTTCTTGTTGGCCTGGCCATCTTCAAGTGCTTGTTATCTGGGGTGAGACAGAGGATTCTAGGAACAGCTCCATTGTATAGTCTTATCTTAGGAACATATGGCCTCTTTCACACTTAGTTTCCCTAAGTAGGCCTTTAAAAGTGATGGCAAATTCTGTCAACATCCCACACCTGTTTTGTGTCTTCCCCAGTAAAAATTTTTCCAGGGGTTTTAAGAAGTTCATTCCACTATGGGGCCACTTCATGCCCCTGTTTCATTTGCTCCTGTAGCCATTTCCCACCAGAAGTACTGTGAAAAAGTGTATGTCTTCAATAAGTCTCCCCCCACCAACCCCGAGTTAAAATTAGAACTGTCTGTCTACCAATTATGCTATCCTTTGGACTTTTATTCCTCATTTGAAGTGTATGGCATAGATTTTCTGTATCCAAGTCAATATTTGCTCCATATTCACTTTTGCATGATCCTTGGTCTTGCCAAAAATAAGACTATTGAAATTTGAATGAGGAATTCAAACTAAATCATTTATTGTGTCTGGTGCTGTGGACCTTTAAAGGCACTCAATATATGCTGAATTATAATGACTGATTAGGCTTTTCTTATGAGGAGTTACTTTTGTTAGTTCAAAGTTAAAATTCTGAGTTTGGGAAAGTAGGCAGATGTACAGATTATAAAGTGAAGGGGATTTTTGGTTAAGTAATCACTGCAAACAACTAATCTGAGCCATTTCATTTAGCAGGTAGATTCAGTTTTTATTCCAAACTACAGGAAGGTTTTATGTTAATTTTCCTGATTATGTCAAAAGATGACTTAGTGATCTATATCTAATACTGTACACCAAAAGGGATCAGAGATTTAAACATGAAAAATGAAACCATACAATGTTAAGAAGAAAACAAGGCAAAATCATTTTTTTTTCCTTTTTCTGTTTGATAAAGAGAATCCTTTTTAATTTTGGAGTATGGAGGGCTTTTCTAAGTATGACTTAAAATTTAGAGGTCATGAAAGAAAATGTTGGTAAATTCAGCATTTAAGGCAACCTCTGACATATAACAAACTAGCAAAAACTTTTTCAACTTAAACTACGAAATGCTAATTTTTCTACATAAGGGCTACTAAAAATCAGTAATAAAAAGAACAACCCAAAAGATGGCAAACTATTTGAACAGAGTGTTCAAAAGTGGAAATATCAATGACTCAAACTTATGAATAGACACTGACCTCACTTATTATAAGAGAGGTACAAGCTAAAATTACACTCAGATATTATTTTCATCTAGGAGATTGGCAAAAATTTAAAGGTTTTAAAATATACCTGTGAGGAAACAGTCACTCTCTGCTATGAAGAATGTAAATTTGGCCAATCCCTATGATAATAACTTGTGAAAATTAACAAATTATTAAGTACACAGAGAAATTGTTCCAATATTCTATCTTTGAGGATTTACTTGACCAATATATTTGCTTATTTGCAAAATGACATTTGTACAAATACATTCACTGAATGATGTTTATAATAGCAAAACACTGGAAACAACCTAAATGTATACCTCTAGAAGACTGTTATACTAATTACGTACATCCTTACAATTGAATACTCTGTAGCTGTAAAACAGAATGCAAAACTCTTTATATACAATGTGAAATATACAATGTGAAAAGATTGAAAGGGAATATTGTTTGATGATGAAAAACAGGGATGGAGTTGGGGGACAAGCAGATGAGGGATAAGGATAGAGGGCTATCTTTGAATAGTTTTTACACCTTTTAGTTTTTGAACTATGGAACTATATTATCTATTCAAAACTTTTACAAAAAGAAGATAATTTAAAAAGTCAATGGAATTCAACAGAAAGCAGGTTAGTTAACCTAGGAAATCAGATTAGTTAAGGTCATTTTCAAAGTCTACTTGACATTATTATAAGTACAGCCTTAGACATATTTATTCTTTTTCCTTTTTAAAACTCACTCTGGAGAAATGGTGTGGGCTAAATCGATACTGCATTGCACAGTGTTACTAAGCAAAATCCCAATGAAGCATGTCCTAACACATTTGAAATATATGGACCTTGAACACTCTTTCCTGGCACCCTCTTAAATGTAAGTATGTGAAAAGAATTTCAAGACATAGCAATTTATATTTTGATATTCTGATATATTCCCTACAGTGTCTGAAGAAATAATGGCATTTTGCATTTATTTTTTTTCCTTAGCAAAAGCCCCATTTGTTTGATAATCTATTTCTAACCACACTTGAAGGTTATACAGGAAGAGGATAATGCTGTGTTTCTTTCAGAATTATTATGGATCTGAAATATAAAATATTTTAAACATGGGGTAGGGATTTTTTTCTAGTCAGACCACTATTCAGGTACCTCATAGGAGGAACTATTTGGTGAATAAAGAAGAAAAAAAAGTTTAGTACACATGGTGTGGGGGATCAACGGGAAAACAGTGTAGCACAGAGAAGGCAAATAGTGAATCTGTGGCATCTTACTACACTGATGGACAGTGACTGCATTGGGTTATGGGTGGGGACTTGATAATATGGGTAAATGAGGTAACCACATTGTTTTTTCATGTGAAACCTTCATAAGAGTGTATATCAATAATACCTTAATAAAAAAAAGAAGAAAAAAGAGGGCCTGGAAATAAGTGTTAATTGAATAAACAGATATCATTATACTGAGTGTCTACAGTGTGCAAGGCAGAATTACAAGGACAAAAAGAGATACCGAAATCAAGAGAATATAATTTCTGCCTAAAAAGCACAAATTTAATATAGCATTATTTGACACATAAATAAATAAATTTGTTTAATGCAGCAAATGTGTAGACAGTTCATCAAAATACAAAGCTGAATGTAGTAGTTGTTAAGGAGCAACTTTGCAAAGCACAAAGAAATGTCTTCTACCTCAGTAGCTGCAATTTCAAGGGAAACTAGAATTATAAGGTGAAAGTCTGCCAGCATTCCTTCGGCAACATGGAAGGAAGAGAGATCTTCTGAGGACTAGTGATGACAAGACAATTTTCCTAGCTCTACCACTGCATGGACAAAATAGCACCAAGGTTTTGTCAGCTTCCTTTGTATGTGGTGATTCTTTTCTTCCCATGAAAACTTCTGGTTACCTATCTAAGATGACCTGGGACGAGGAATTCTCTTGAGTAGTTCAATTTCAAAAATAGTCTATCTCTTTTTCATACACAAATTACCAAGTCTCTATGAACAGGTCTCTCATTAGTAGATTAGCATTGCAGAGTTAGTTACCTCAAAGCCCTATCAAACCATTGCAACAGAAACCATCGCATTTCAGAACCTGCTAAGGTGAGCACCAGGCACAAGCCCTGCTGGGGCCTCAGGGAAGTACCAGCACTGAGAGCAGCTCTGCCAGCAACAGGCCAGTGGCCACTGTCAGCTACACCGTCTTCTTATCTGATAGCAAATTTTAGTACTTGCAGAGAATAAAATTTGGTGAGCCAATAAATATGAAAACAGGAAAGTATTTTCTGAAGCAAACGTGTGTTTTCATAACAGTGAGAGCAAGTCAGTTGTAACTAGTCCCAGGACAGACAATCTGAAATATTCGCCAAGAGAAGATTGTCTAATGTAAAAACACGGTTCAGTGAGCTGCATTTTCACAGCCAGTCATTAAATATTGATGCACTAGCTTGAGGTTGTTTTTTGTTTTTTTTTTAATTGTAACATAAAACTTTTATATATAAATACAGCTTAAGCAGCCATTTCACAAATTTCTACAACCATGAAACCTCTCTAAAATTATGAAATAGAAAATCAGAATTTACAAAGAAATGAATTCTTGGATTAAAACAGAGCAAAAATCATCATGATTATCATCTTCATCATTATCTGAAGAAATCTTTAAAGTAAAATGCATAACATTGTGCTAAAAGTGATCTAATTTCATACAAGAGAATCACATTCATACAGGTACTTTTGACCTACACAATACTAGTCTTCCTGTCTTTGAACTTGTCTGGAGGGCACTGGGATGATAGGGTGATTCTTCTGCAGTCACGCAGGTCTCCTCCAAAGAACTTGTCCTCCTTTTCCTCTGCTGCATCCTTTTCTCCTTGCCATTCTTCCGCACAGCCTCTCACTCCACTCATACTGTTCTTTCAGTGTCAGCCTTATGAATCTTCAAATCAAACTTAACATTTTTAAGCAATAATTTCATTACTTGGTCTCTGATTATACACTCTGCCTAGAGTTATATTTTCATTAAAGAATAAAGGTTACCAAAGTTCAACATATGTTTGGCATTATTTTAAAAGGCATTGCTCTCTAGAAACCTACAGTGAAAACATAAGACTACAAGCTAGCAGCCAAAAGCATACACTCCATGGATTTGCTGTTTTCTTGCAGTAGAAACTTCTGCTTTCTTACAAAGGTGTATTTCTTCCTGATTTTAGTTAGATCAGCTTTAAACAGAGAAAAAAAAAATACTCCTAACACCATCACCAATCCAAACTTCAGTTATGAACTGAATTATAACTACAAAATGTGGTCTCTACCCTCTAAAGAGGCAGACAATATCAAAATGCCTTCATCCTATAGAAAACCCTGGAGGAGACTGGAAAGATTCTAAACCCTTAAGAATGTTCAGAGGAAGGCAGGTTTGATCCTAAATCCTAACTAACACGAAACACGGAATCAGCTCTGATTCTAGCCCTGACGTATTCTCTCTCTCTCTAATAATTTTTTGTTTCTAATTGAGCCATCGCGGTATGTTCTCTTCCTTTAGCCAGAGGCAGATCACTAAATAACTTTAAATCAACAATTTCTCTCTTTCCCTCCCCACTTTTTTCTCCCTGTTTTAATAATACTTAAGTACCTCAAAGTGTTGCTGGAAGGACTCATAAGTATGTTAAGTGCTTTGAAGATGAAAAGCAATACATAAATGCCTAAGTATTACTATAAAATTTCAAGTAAAGAGCAGGTGATTCAAATGGAATACATGTACATACACAATTCATAGAAAGCTAAACAACTAAAGAAGCTTCAGCTAAGACTCATAACCCATATGACAGTAAGCCTTTAATATTATAAGATGTTTTCAGAGCTGAAGAACTTTCAGCGATTATTCAGTGCAGTCTTTTAATTTTACAGACTGAGAAAAAGGAAGTCATACAAATGACCAATCCCAGGCACACAAATGAGTCAGGAGAGACAACAGACAAGAAACAGTCTTCTTAATGCCCACTAGTTCTTCTTATACCACTTCAGGCTAACAACATGATGTGAAATACATGGAAGAAAGTAGCATGTTCAAGTGTGTCGGGGTTTTTAGCCTTCCCCAAGCCCCCTCCGAACCTGCAGAGAGAACGGGAAGGGGGAGACACACCCCGGCAAGGCAGGACCGGGAAGGGTGAGTGCCGACTGTCCGCCGGATCACCAGCCTCTGGCCCCTAGGCCTAAACCGGAGACAAACAGCGACAGGGAGCTCAGTCAAAGCAGGAACTGGTTATTGCGGAAACAGCAGAGTATATATAACATTCATGGGCCAATCAGCATAAAGGTCAAGCAGTCACAAGCTCTTCACGCAGGAAGGCACATAATGCAAGCAAATGGTGTCCACGAGCTAATCATGTTCACGGAAGACTCACGCCACCAATAGGGAGATACCCGGAACACAGATAGACTAATGTCATAGCCCGCCAAAATGACTGGGCACCACCCCATGCTCATCTGGCGAGCGCCATCTTGGCAATGCATTTAAAGGCTACTTCTTAGATTAGAAGGCCCTACAAAGTGTTCACATCAATAGCATATTGAAATATTCGTATTTATTGACACACATCTGGATATTGGTAAATATACTGGTTTAAGATTGAATTCTTTCACATTCAGAATTAAGCATCCTCCTGTAGATATATCTGACTCTTATTTGTATATTTGAAGCTATTTTCCCGTTAAGAAGAGTAGTTACAAGGATCTATATATTAATGTTCTATTGATCCTCAAAAAATATGTAAGGGCTGCTCTACAAAATAAGTAAGTGTGGGGAAGGGAGGAAATGAGAGTATTTTCAGCTGACACCAACGACAAGTGGAGGAGTTGGTAAGAATGAGTAAATGGCCAATTGACACCAGTCTCCAAACTGACAGCTAGTTAGCAAACTTGTCAAATGAGATGCTCCATGCTTCTTTTGAATAATATCTTTTTAAAGGTGACAGGTCAAAGCATCTATTAATGGAGTTATAATACACATCACCATTTGATATGTCACATAACCAGGGAGCTCTGGCTCTAGGATGCTGGTAAGAAGGTCATCTTACTTACTAACCCAGGAGATCTGTACTGGTTAATAAGGCTGCCATAAATTCTCTTCAAATAAACTGGGGCCCTCAAACTTTTAGTGGGGATCCGAATCACATGTAGGGGATTGTTAAAACAGATTTCTGGCTCCATTCCCAGAGTTCCTTATTCAGCAGAGCTGGGAGGGCCATCTGAAAGTTGCCCATTTGGGGAGGGCAAATCTAATTTGCATTTCTAACAAGCTCCCATATAATGATGATGTAATTTAGGACCACACTTGGAAAATCAGTGAGTTACAGAAAATCCATGCAAATAGCAGTCAGCAAATGATTTGGCTCTGCTGTGACTGAGTGCCTAGGTTGAAATATTTCCCCAGAGTGCAGAGAAGAGTTGGTAACTGACCACATAAAACTAATCCCTAAAGACACTGGAGTTTGCAAATTAACAAGGCTGAATCTGGTCCACAGGAGTTTTGTTTGACCCACATAGTCTTATTTTTTTAATTGAATTTGTGGTCAACACTGAAAATTCATGACATTTTGTATAAAAATGCAAGTACTGGCTTTTTGCAATAAACACACACTCCGACAGCGTGGGATCACAGAAGACCCCACTGGACAGTTGCCACATCACAGCCACAGTCCCTACCCGACTTGGTTCATTTGCTTGGACAGCCTCCTGCTTTTGATTTTGTGTCCCTCTGAAGATAAAGAATCTACAAATTCCAATGCTTTTTTTTTTTTTAGTTTTTTCAGTTTAGTTATCTACTATACGCAGCTTTATTAACCAAACCAGGTGTCTTGCCAATGGGTTTCAGCCCCAGGCAAGTTCGCTATGGATTCAATGTGACCAAAGAAATTGATAGCAAAACTGTTCTTGCGGTAAAAGGGTTATACCCAACTTTATTTCTATGTGGCAGGTCAATCAAAATCCCGTTCACTCAGTGCGAGTCTGTATGCTGCAAGCTGGTCTCTGCCTCTGGGCTCCTCTGTCTGCACAGCCGTCCTCTGGGCCTCTCTGCAGAGTCTTCCTGCACAGCCCATCCTCTGGGCCTCTCTGCACAGTCGTCCCCCACAGCCGTCCTCTGGGCCTCTGTCCTCGGCGCTGCCACCACTCCAGCCTCTGCTCTACTCTTCCTGCAGCCTTGCCTCCGTGCCACCGTGTCACGCCCAGAGCACTGGGAGGAGCTCTTTATACAGCATCAACAGCCATGTATTGCCCACAGGTGTGCAGTGAGCTAGTCAACCAGGGCCAGGTGAGAATTCTGGACACAGGAACTCTCATTTTATCCACACCAGGTATGTCACCACTCCTTCCATTTCACTCTACTGTGTTTGAAAGCAGTATATGTACACAAGGAAGAATGAAATGGGATCTCACATCATTGGCTGGAATCTCTAGAATTGGACAGGCAATTTTCCATTTTTACTTCACTTTAGAATAGTTAAATGTTATATTACTTAAGTTTCAAAGCAATTCAGAAGTAAGAAAAAGATCAGAAGTGATATAAGATTTGCTAGGTAGAATTGATACTCTCAAATGCATATTTTGATAAATAATAAAATATATCTTATTTTCTTTATCTTACTTCCTAAAATAGTTTCTATATGTGTGTGCTCTTTGATTTTACTACTCAACCCTTACTTTTCATCCAAATTTCCTCAGTTTTTGTTAATTTAAAGCTTTGATCTATTGTGTATATTTTAGAGAATTGTTCAAATCCATTTTGGAATGAGAAAGAATACTACTAAATCAAATATTCACATTATTCTTCCACACTTACAATGAGCTTTTTTGAGAGGTGTTTAAGTTCTAACTTAGTTTGCTGGTCCCATTACCAGCATCACCTGGGAACTTACTAGAGAAGCAAATGATTAGGTCCCACCCCAGCCCCATTCATGGAGGAACCCTGGGGTGGGGCCCAGCCATCTGGATTTTAACAAATTCCCTGGGTAATTTGGATGCACAGTAAAGTTTGAGAACCACTGCTTTAAACCACCAAGTAGGTACAGTAAATGAAAGTACCTGTGCAAATAGTAAAGTCTAAAACCAAAGGACTTGGTGAGAGGGATTCCTGAGTTAATTTTAAAATATACTTTTCCAGTCAGTATTGTTTATCTGTATTCAGTTGTGTTCTCAGAATACAGAGATTTTTCTTTTCCATCATTCTGAAGAAACTTTTATGTTTTAGAATGTACTTTCATAATTGGCTTTGTTGAACTGCAAGGCTTATTTTATCTTAGACTGATAGAGGCCACAATGCCAGTGCAAAGGCAGGAAAACAAACCCATGCTGTCATGTGCCTCACCTCCTTTCGGTATTTTTAAAAGCTGTATGTGTGTAGACCATTCAGGAAAGTGAGCTGAAATATTTTCCATCTTTTTTATACCTCCCATGATCAGCATGATGATTCTTAACTATGGAGGCTTTCAAATCACTAGAGAGCTTTTAGACAATACCCTGGCCTAAGCTCCTTCCCAAGAGATGCCCATTTGTTCAGCTTTAGATGAACCAGAGCCATTGCTACTCTTTTAAAAGCTATCCAGAGGAGTCTCATGTACACTTGGAGTTAAGAAGTCCTGCTTGCATCCCTCCCAAGCTTTGGCAGTGACCTAAAAACTAAATCTCAGACCTCAGCCCTTCTCCCCTGTGGAACAGGAACTACCCCTCCTTACAGGAGCAGAAGACTAGTAACTAAAAATTTGAATAACCATCAATTGAAATGGCCTAAGCACAAATCACTCTGTTCATACCAAGCAAAGATAAGAATTTGTGTAAATCATTCAGGCTTCCAAACACTTTTACCAGATAATTAAAGCCAAATCACTTTTTCTTTGTCTTGAAATTTTGGATAATTGGTTTAACTCTCCACCTTGCTCCAGGGTGTACACATAGCCAAAAACAAAAATATTGCATTCTGTGGCTTGCTTGACCTCAAGAGAGAAGGGGAGGCAGTAATCAATTCTTAATTTTACTTTGTGGGTGGAGTGTTGATACAACCAAATCAAAACGCCTTCAGTCTTTTGCTGGATTATTACTTCTGAAAACATTAGATTTGGATCAGAATTCAGAAACAAAATGTTAATTCCTTCTCTCCATCCCCCTCAAAACTCCTATTTGTTTACTTATTTTTGCAAACTCCTGGTATTTTGTGACAATGTTCTCTTCCCACTATTTCCTCATGGCAAGCTAAAGGATCTTTGGTTTTTGACCTTTTGATATGAAAACATTCATTACAGCCATGCTTCTGTGGCTCTTTTTTTCTTTGATTTAGGGAAGTGGCAAGAATGTGTAGAACAATGAAGTTCACATTTCCTCTTATAAACAAATGAAAAGGGAAATTCACCACTTTCTTACTGACTTCAGGGACATTTTCTTTAAAAAGAAAAAGAAGAAAATTCAGAAAATATTTAATATGATATCTACAAAGACCATGATAACAGGGAAGGTCTGGCATTTATTTTCAAAGTTTCAGCAAAATTGCTATATTCTGTATAGCAGCGCAAAGATCTGACATGGAATCTTATTCTAACCACAAACTAATCATGTGACTTAAGGAAAATTATCTAATGTCCCTTAACCTTGTTTAGTCTT
>JAVSCE010008193.1:0-20908 GCA_032199065.1 Smutsia gigantea | reverse complement strand
AGCTTGTTAGCATATAGATTCTCATAATATTCTCTTTATGATTCTTTGTATTTCTGTGGGGTCCATCGTGATTTTTCCTTTCTCATTTCTGATTGTGTTTATGTGTGTAGATTCTCTTTTTCTCTTAATGAGTCTGGCTAGGGGTTTATCTATTTTGTTTATTTTTTCAAAGAACCAGCTTTTGGTTTTATTGATTTTTTCATTGTTTTATTCTTCTCAATTTTATTTATTTCTTCTCTAATCTTTATTATGTCCCTCCTTCTGGTGACTTTGGGCCTCATTTGTTCTTGTTTTTCCAATTTCAGTAATTGTGTCTTTAGACTATTCATTTGGAATGTTCTTCCTTCTTTTTAAATAGGCCTGGATTGCAATATACTTTCTTAGAACTGTTTTGCCAAGGCCCTACAGAAGTTGTGGTATTTGTGTTGTTGTTGTTGTCATTAGTCTCCATATATTCTTTGATTTCTGTTTTGATCTGGTCGCTAACCCATTGATTAATTAGGAGAGTGTTGTTAAGTCTCCATGTATTTGTGAGCTTTTTTGATTTCTTTCTAAATTTATTTCTAGTTTTATACCTTGGTGATCTGAGAAGTTGCTTGCAGGGATTTTTTCTTGAAATTCCTGAGGTTCTTTGTGGCCTAGTATGTGGTCTATTCTGGAAAATGTTCCATGCACTTGAGAAGAATGTGTAACCTGTTGCTTTTGGGTGTAGAGTTCAGATGTCTGTTAGGTCCATCTGTTCTAGTGTGTTGTTCTGTGCCTCTGTGTCTTTACTTATTTTCTGTCTGGTTGATCTGTCCTCTGGAGTGAGTGGTGTGTTGAAGTCTCCTAAGATGAATGCATTGCTGTCTATTTCCTCCTTTAATTCTGTTAGTATCTGTCTCTCATATGCTGGCGCTCCTGTGTTGGGTGCATATGTATTTATAATGGTTATATCTTCTTGTTGGACTGACCCCTTTATCATTATGTAATGTCCTTCTTTATCTTTTGCTACTTTCTTCGTTTTGAAGTCTATTTTGTCTGATACAAGTACTGCATCACCTGCTTTTTTCTCTTTGTTGTTTGCATGAAATATCTTTTTCCATCCCTTCACTTTTAGTCTGTGTATATCTTTGGATCTGAGGTGAGTTTCTTGTAGGCAGCATATAGATGGGTCTTGCTTTTTTATCCATTCTGTTGCTCTGTGTCTTTTGATTGGTGCATTCAGTCCATTTACATTTAGGGTGATTATTGATAGATATGTACTTATTGCCATTGCTGGCTTTAGATTCGTGGTTACCAAAGGTTCAAGGGTTGCTTCCTTACTATCTAACAATCTAAATTAACTTCTTGTTAAGTTATTGTAAACACAGTCTGATGTTTCTTTCTTCTCTCTCCTTCTTATTCCTCCTCCATTCTTTCTATAATAGTTTATTCTTTGCCTTTATTGGTATTTGGATGGTCTGCTTTTTGGTTTTTTTTTCCTCACGTGACATCTTTTTAGCCTTAGGTGTGCTTCCATCTAGAGCAGTCCATTCAAGATATCCTGTAGTGGTGGCTTATGAGACGCAAATTCTCTTAACTTTCGTTTATCTGGAAATTGTTTAATCCCTCCGTCATATTTAAATGATAATCGTGCTGGATACAATATTCTTGGTTCGAGGCCCTTCTGTTTCATAACGTTAAATATATCATGCCATTGTCTTCTGGCCTGTAAGGTTTCTGTTGGAAGTCTGATGATAGTCTGATGGGTTTTCCTTTGTTGGTAATCTTTTTTCTCTCTCTAGCTACCTTTAATACTCTGTCTTTATCTTTGATCTTTGCCTTCTTAATTATTATGTGTCTTGGTGTTGTCTTCCTTGGGTCCCTTGTGTTGGGAGATCTATGAGTCATGGACTGCGTAGACTACTTCCTTCCCCAGAGAGGGAACGTTTTCAGCAATTATTTCTTCAAAGACACTTTCTATCCCTTTTTCTCTCTCTTCTTCCTCTGGTACTCCTATAATGCGAATATTGTTCCGTTTGGATTGGTCACACAGTTCTCTTAATATTCTTTCATTCCTAGAAATCCTTATCTCTCTCTGCCTCAGCTGCTCTGTACTCCTGTTCTCTGTTTTCTATTCCATTAACAGTCTCTTGCATCTCATCCATTCTGCTGTTAAGCCCGTCGATCGCTTGTCTGATTTCTGCATTGTCTTTCCTCAGTTCCCTCACTTCCTCCCTCAGCTCTTGCACATTTCTCTGTAGGTCCATCAGCATGGTTATGACTTTTATTCTAAATTCTTTTCAGGAGGCTGTGCATTTCCATCCCTTCAGACTCCCTCTCTGGGGTTGTCTGGTTGATTTTGGTCAGAACCATATTCCTCTGTCTTTTCATGGCTGTATAATTTGGTCACTGATAGTTGCCACGTATGTCAGCTGGGCTCTTTAAGACTTTAAAAAGAGAAGAAAAAAAGAAAGAAAGAAAGAAAGAAAGAAAAAAAGAAAAGGAAAAACAAAAACAAAACAAAAAACAAAACAAAACAAAAAAAATGCCCACCGGACGTAGATTCTGTGGGAATGCTCTAGGTGGCGCTATTGCCCCACTATTCCACAGCTGTGACTGTGCCGCTCCGCAGGGCCCTTTATCGCTCTGGCAGGGGTGGGAACGAATAGGAGGCTGTTGATCTCAGTGAGAAGTGTTAAGTATGGCTACGCTTCCTCAGTCGCCAGCTAAGGCGTCTGAAACTCCCCAGGACTCCCAGCCTGCTGGGCTGAGTGTGCTGGGGCGATCCGGCTCCTTCGCTGGGCTCCTGTCTCTTTAAGACCGCTGAGGAAAGCGCGCACTTTTTTTTTTTCCTTCCTGGAGCCGGCTGCAAGCACCCTGGCGCGTTCCCCGCTCAGATGCTGCCCCTCTGTCTCTCCAATCTCCGCTGCACTGCGCAATGTGGGTCAGCGCTCCCCGCGCAGATCCCCGCGGCTGGCTACTTCGCGGGGTGCACTTCCACTCCCTCCCGGCTCTGAATCCTCTCCTCCCGCCGGTGCGCTGGGGTGGGGGAGGGCTCGGGTCCCGCCGGGTCGCGGCTCCGTGTCTTACCCGCCTCTTGGGGTGCCGAGTCCTCTCGGGTGTAGCTGCACGCTGTGCGCTTTCCTGTGTATTCTCGTCTCTCTTTTAGGAATAGATGTATTTTCTGTGTTTTCGTAGATAAATATAGTGTTGGGAGGAGATTTCTGCCGCCCTGCTCACACCGCCATCTTCCCGGAAGTCCAAAACAAAACACCCAAATGGCATTTCTATTTTGAGTTTTTTGAGGAACCTCCATACTGCTTTCCACAATGGTTGAACTAATTTACATTCCCACCAGCAGTGTAGGAGGGTTCCCCTTTCTCCAAAACCTCGCCAACATGTTGCTTTCCTATACACTAATGATGAACTAACAGAAAGAGAAATCAGAAAAACAATTCCATTCACAATTGCATCAAAAAGAATAAAATACCTAGGAATAAACCTAACGAAAGAAGTGAAAGACCTGTACTCTGAAAACTACAAGACACTCCTAAGAGAAATTAAAGAGGACACCAACAAATGGAAATGCATCCCATGCTCTTGGCTAGGAAGAATCAATATTGTCAAAATGGCTATACTACCTAAAGCAATCTACAGATTCAATGCAATCCCTATCAAACTACCAACAGCTTTCTTCAATGAACTGGAACAAATTCATATGGAACCAGAAAAGACCCCAAATAGCCAAAGCAATCCTGAGAAGGAGGAATAAAACAGGGGGAATTACACTCCCTGACTTCAAGCTCTACTACAAAGCCACAGTAATCAAGACAATTTGGTATTGGCACAAAAACAGACCCACAGACCAGTGGAACAGAATAGAAAATCCAAACATTAACCCAAACATATACAGTCAATTAATATTTGATAAAAGTGCCTTGGATATACAATGGGGAGATGACAGCCTCTTCAGCAGCTGGTGTTGGAAAAACTGGACAGCTACATGTAAGAGAATGAAACTGGACTACTGTCTAGCCCCATACATAAAGGTAAACTCAAGGTGGATCAAAGACCTGAATGTAAGTCATGAAACCATAAAACTCTTAGAAAAAAACATAGGCAAAAATCTCTTGGACATAAACATGAGCAACTTCTTCATGAACATATCTCCCGGGCAAGGGAAACAAAAGCAAAAATGAACAAGTGGGACTGTATCAAGCTGAAAAGCTTCTGTACAGCAAAGGACACCATCAGTAGAACAAAAAGACATCCTACAGTATGGGAGAATATATTCATAAAAAACGTATCTGATAAAGGGTTGACATCCAAAATATATAAAAACTCATGCACCTTAACAAACAGAAAGCAAATAATCCAATTAAGAAATGGGCAGAGGACATGAATAGACACTTCTCCAAAGAAGAAATTCAGATGGCCAACAGGCACATGAAAAGATGCTCCACATCGCTAATCATCAGAGAAATGCAGATTAAAACCACAATGAGATATCACCTCACACCAGTGAGGATGGCCAACATCCAAAACACAAACAACAACAAATGTTGGCGAGGATGTGGAGAAAAGGGAACCCTCCTACACTGCTGGTGGGACTGCAAATTAGTTCAACCATTGTGGAAAGCAGTATGGAGGTTCCTCAAAAAACTCAAAATAGAAATACCATTTGACCCAGGAATTCCACTCCTAGGAATTTACCCTAAGAATGCAGCAGCCCAATTTGAAAAAGACAGATGCACCCCTATGTTTATTGCAGCACTATTTACAATAGCCAAGAAATGGAAGCAACCTAAGTGTCCATCAGTAGATGAATGGATAAAGAAGAGGTGGTACATATACACAATGGAATATTATTCAGCCATAAGAAGAAAACAAATCCTACCATTTGCAACAACATGGATGGAGCTAGAGGGTATTATGCTCAGTGCCAAAAAAAGACAAGTATCAAATGATTTCACTCATATGTGGAGTATAAGAACAAAGAAAAAATACTGAAGGAACAAAACAGCAGCAGACTCACAGAACCCAAGAACGGACTAATAGTTACGAAAGGGAAAGGGACTGGGGAAAATGGGCGGGAAGGGAGGGATAAGAGGGAAAAAGGGGCATTACGATTAGCAGATGTAATGTTGGGGGGGCACGGGGAGGGCAGTACAACTCAGAGAAGACAAGTAGTGATTCTATAGCATCTCACTACGCTGATGGACAGTGACCGTAATCGGGTTGGTGGGGGGGACCTGATAAAGGGGTAGTTTAATAATCGTAATATTGCACATGTAATTGTAAATTAATGATAATAAAATAAATTATATTAAAAAAAACAAAACCTCGCCAACATTTGTTGTTGTTTGTCTTTTGAATGTTGGCCATCCTAACGGGTGTGAGGTGATATCTCATTGTGGTTTTAATTTGCATTTCTCTGATGATTAGCGATGTGGAACATCTTTTCATGTGCCTGTTGGCCATCTGAATTTCTTCTTCAGAGACGTGTCTGTTCAGCTCCTCTGCCCATTTTTTAATTGGCTTATTTGCCTTTTGTTTGTTGAGACATGTGAGCTCTTTATATATTTTGAATGTATATAACCCTTATTGGATATCTCATTTATGACTATATTCTTCTATACTGTAGGATGCCTTTTTGTTCTACTGAAGATGTCCTTTGCTGTACAGAAGCTTTTAGTTTGATATATTGCCACTTGTTCACGTTTGCTTTTGTTTCCCTTGCCCAGGGAGATATGTTCATGAAGAAGCTGCTCATGTTTATATTCAAGAGAGTTTTGCCTATGTTTTCTTCTAAGAGTTTTATGGTTTCATGACTTACATTCAGTTCTTTGATCCAGTTTGAGTTTACTTTTGTGTATGGAGTTAGACACTAATCCAGTTTCATTCTCTTATATGTAGCTGTCCAGTTTTGCCAACACCAGTTAAGGAGGCTATCATTTCCCCATTGTATATTCGTGGCTCCTTTATCATATATTAATTCACCATATATGCTTGGGTTAATATCTGGACTCTCTAGTCTGTTCCACTGGTCTATAGGTCTGTTCTTGTGCCAGTATTAAACTTTCTTGATTACTGTGGCTTTGTAGTAGAGCTTGAAGTTGGGAAGCGAGATTCCTCCTGCTTTATTCCTCCTTCTTAGGATTGCTTTGGGTATTCGGGGTCGTTCGTGGTTCCATGTGAATTTTAGAACTATTTTTCCCCTTCATTGAAGAATGCTGTTGGTATTTTGATAGGGATTGCATTGAATCTGTAGACTGCTTTAAGCAGGATGGCCATTTTGACAATATTAATTCTTCCTTTTCATGAGCATGGGATGTGTTTCCATTTATTGGTATCTTCTTTAATTTCTCTCATGAGTGTCTTGCAGTTTTCAGAGTATAGGTCTTTCACTTCCTTGGTTAGGTTTATTCCTAGGTATTGTATTCTTTTTGATGCAATTGTTAATGGCATTGTTTTTCTGATTTCTCCTTCTGCTAGTTCATCATTAGTGTATAGGAATGCAACAGATTTGTTTATTAATTTTGTATCCTCCAACTTTGCTGAATTCAGATATTAGTTCTAGTAGTTTGGGGGTGGTTTCTTTAGGGTTTTTTATGTACAATATCATGTCATCTGCAAACAGTGACAGTTTGGTTTCTTCCTTACCAATGTGAATGCCTTTTATTTCTTTGTGTTGTCTGATTGCCATGGCTAGGACCTCCAGAACTATGTTGAATAAAAGCGGGGATAGTGGACATCCTTGCTTGATCCTGATCATAGAGGAAAAGCTTTCACCTTCTCACTGTTAAGTATAATGTTGGCTATTGGTTTGTCATATATGGCCTTTATTATGTTTAGGTATTTGCCCTCTAGACTCAATTTTTGTTGAGAGCTGTTATCATGAATGGAAATTGAATTTTGTCAAATGCATTTTCAGCATCTATGGAGATGATCATGTGGATTTTGTCCTTCTTTTTGTTGAGGTGGTGGATGATGTTGATGGATTTTTGAATGTTCTACCATCCTTACATCCCTGGGATGAATCCCACTTGATCATGGTGTATGATTGTCTTGATGTATTTTTGAATTCAGTTTGCTAATATTTTGTTGAGTATTTTTGCACCTATGTTCATCAGGGATATTGGTCTGTAGTATTCTTTTTTTGTGGTGTCTTTGCCTGGTTTTGCTATAGGAGTGATGCTGGCTTCATAGAATGAGTTTGGAAGTATTCTCGATTCTATTTCTTGGAAAACTTTAAGGAGAATGGGTACTATGTCTTCTCTAAATGTCTGATAAAATTCAGCAGTGAATGCATCTGGTATTGGAGTTTTGTTCTTGGGTACTTTTTAGATTACCAATTCAATATCATTGCTGGTAATTAGTCTGTTTAGATTTTCTGTTTCTTCCTGAGTCAGCCTTGGAAGGTTGTATTTTTCTAGAAAGCTGTCCATTTCTTCTAGGTTATCCAGTTTTTTAGCATACAGTTTCTAATAGTATTCTCTAATAATTTTTTGTATTTTCTGTGTGCCTGTCGTGATTTTTCCTTTCTCATTTCTGAATCTGTTTATGGGTGTAGATTCTCCTTTTGTCTTAATAAATCTGGCCAGGTTATCTATATTGTTTATTTTCTCAAAGAATCAGCTCTTGGTTTCATTAATTTTTTCCATTGTTTTATTCTTCTCAATTTTATTTATTTCTTCTCTGGTCTTTATTATGTCCCTCCTTTTACTGACTTTGGGCCTCATTTGTTCTTCTTTTTCCAGTTTCAATAATTGTGAATTTAGACTATTCATTTGAGATTGTTCTTCCTTCTTTAAATAGGCCTGCATTGCTATATACTTTCCTCTTAGAATTGCCTTCTCTGCGTCCCACAGAAGTTGGGGCATTGGGCTGTTGTTTTCATTTGTCTCCATATATTGCTTGGTCTCTGTTTTAATTTGGTCACAGATCCATTGATTATTTAGGAGCATGTTGTTAAGCCTCCATGTGTTTGTGAGCCTTTTTGGTTTCTTTGTACTATTTCTAGTTTTATACCTTTGTGATCTGAGAAGTTGCTTGGTAGAATTTCAATCTTTTTAAATTTACTGAGGCTCTTTTTGTGGCCTAGTATGTGGTCTATTCTGGAAATTTTCTGTGTGCACTTGAGAAGAATGTGTATCCTGTTGCTTTTGGTGTAGATCTGTAGACGTCTGTTAGGTCCATCTGTTCTAGTGTGTTGTTCAGTACCTCTGAGTCTTTACTTATTTTCGGTCTGGTTGATCTGTCCTTTGGAGTGAGTGGTGTGTTGAAGTCTCCTAAAATGAATGCATTGAATTCTATTTCCTCCTTTAATTCTGTTAATATTTGTTTCACATATGTCGGCACTCCTGTGCATAGATATTTATGATGGTTATATCTTTTTGTTGGACTGACCCCTTTATCATTATGTAATGTCCTTCTTTGTCTCTTGTAACTTTCTTTGTTGAAGTCTATTTTGTCTGATACAAGTACTACAACAGCTGTTTTTTTCTCCCTATTGTTTGCATGAAATATCTTTTTCCATCCCTTCACTTTTAGTCTGTGTCATGTCTTTAGGTTTGAAGTGAGTCACTTGTAGGCACTATATAGATGGTTCTTGCTTTTTTATCCATTCTGAAACTCTGTGTCTTTTGATTGGTGCATTCTGTCCATTTACATTTAGGGTGCTTATTGATAGATATGTATTTATTGCCATTACAGGCTTTGGATTTGTGGTTACCAAAGGTTCAAGGGCAGTTTCTTTACTATCTGTCTAACTTAACTCACTTATTACGCTATTATAAACACAGTTTGATAATTCTTTATTTTTCTCCCTTCTTTGTCTTCCTCCTTCACTCTTTATATGTTAGGTGTTTTATTCTGTACTCTTTGCATTTTCCTTGACTTACTTTATGGATAACTGATTTTATTTTGCATTTAGTTAGTATTTAGTTGGTCTACTTCCTTTGCTGTGGTTTTATTTTCTCTGGTGACAGCTATTTAGCCTTAGGCATACTTCCATCAAGAGCAGTCCCTTTAAAATACACTGTAGAGATGGTTTGTGGGAGGTAAATTCCCTGAATTTTTGCTTATCTGAGAATTGTTTAATCCCTCCTTCAAATTTAAATGATAATCTTGCTGGATACAGTATTCTTGGTTTGAGGCCCTTCTGTTTCATTGCACTGAATATATCATGCCATTCCCTTCTGGCCTGTAAAGTTTCTGCTGAGAAGTCTGATGTTAGCCTGATGGGTTTTCTTTTGCAGGTGATCTTATTTCTCTCTCTGTCTGCTTTTAATACTCTGCCCTTGTCTTTGATCTTTGCCATTTTAATTATTATACGTCTTGGTGTTGTCCTCCTTGGGTCCCTTGTGTTGGGGATCTGTGGACTTCCATGGCCTGAGAGACTATTCCCTTCCCAGATTGGGGAAGTTTTCAGTAATTATTTCTTCAAAGACACCTTCTATCCCTTTTTCTCTCCTTCCTCTTCTGGTGACCCTATAATACGAATATTGTTCCATTTGGATTGGTAACACAGTTCTCTTAATATTCTTTCATTCCTAGAGATCTTTTTATCTCTCTCTGCCTCAGCTTCTCTGTATTCCTTCTCCGATTTCTATTCCATTAACAGTCTCCTCCACCTCATCCAGTCTGCTCTTAAATCTTTCCATTGTTTGTTTCATTTCTGTTTTCTCCCTCCTGAATTCATCCCTTAGCTCTTGAATATTTCTCTGTAGCTCCATTAGCATGCTTATGACTTTCTTTTATTTTGAATTCTTTTTCAGGAAGATTGGTGATTTCAGTCTCACCAAGCCCTCTTTCTGGTGTTTGAGGGATTTTGGATTGAACAAGGTTCTTCTGCCTTTTCATGGCAATGGGAGCGGTCTCCAGCAAGTGGCGCGTGTGTCAGCTGGGAGAACAAAGTCCCTTCCTGCTTGCCAGTCACCTTGCCTGTCTCCACTGTCTGTGCCAGTTAACCGCACACAGGGAGCAGCCTCTGGGTTAATCCCCTAAGCTGCTGTTGGCGTGGTGGCCCTTGGGATAGCCTAGGGCACTGGTGGGCATCACGGTCCATTAGCACATGTTCTGCCGCAAAAGCAAAGCCCCTTCATGCCTCCTGGTCTCCATGCCCGTCTCCGCTTTCTGTGCAAGTCAACCTCAAGCAGGGAGCAGATTCTGGGTCTGGGCCGGTTAGCCGCATGCAGGGAGAAGCCTCTGTGTTAAGCTGGGTGGCTACTGTAGGCGGGGTTGCTCTCTGGCTGGTCTGCAGCAATGGCAGGGATAGCCGGTTTGCTCGCACGTGCTGGCGGGGAGGAAGGAACGGCAGGCTGCTTATCGCTGTGAGGGGCCTCAGAGCTGCATTGCCAACCCGGTGGATAGGCACCTGAAGCTCCTTAAAGTTCCCAGCCTGCTGAGCTGAGTGTGCCATGACGATTTTGTCCACCTGTTAAACCCTTGTCCCTTCAAGACTTTTAAAGTGCCTGCTTTTCTTTTGTCCCGTGGCAGCCAGCTGTGGGAACCTGTTCACAGTCTTAGTCTCAAATTTTTCTTTTCCGCTCCTCTAATATCCAGAGCACCATGCAATGTGTGTCTGTGCTCCTGGGGCAGATTACTAGGGCTGGTTATTTAGCAGTCCTGTGCTTCCACTCCCTCCCCACTCTGATTCTTTTCCTCCCACTGGTGAGCTGGGGTTGAGGGAGTGCTTGGGTCCCGCCGGGTTATGGCTTTGTACCTTACCCTTTTCTATGAGATGCTGGGTTCTCACAGATGTAGCCTGGCTGGTGTACTGTATGTTCTGGTCACTCGTTTAGGAATAGTTGTATTTGCTATATTTTCAAAATATATATGGTTTTGGGAGGAGATTTCCTCCAGCCTACTCACACCGCCATCTTTTCCTCTCTCGTAGCAAGTATTTAATAGGATAAAATGCTGTAGTGTGGTAATACCATTGGAATAAACATATCAACTGAATAGTAGAGTTCAGAAACAGACTAGCACAAACAGAATCTAATTAAATCACTACTGGTGTTCTGTTTTAGTACCTGGTAGACTGGTTTTAGTACACAAATTATCTTTACATATTTTTATATTCATTTTTCTTTATCCTCTCAATGAAACATATTAATTTTGTCAAGTTCTAAGAAAAAAGCCTACTGTGTTATCAGCAGAAATTGTATCAGACTTACACGATTATCAGGATAATGATACTGCTGTGTTTAATTATGACACCCAGGAACATGTTCTCTCTCTAAAGATTATCATTTCTATTACTCCTAATATACTGCTGTTGTGAATGTGAATTTCTAAAAATAGTATTTTAACCAGTCATTGCTTGTATTCAGGAATACTAATGGTATATATTTACCTCATATCCTCCTTTATCAAACTGATAATTCTAATAGATTTTCAGCTGATGACTTTTTTATTAGATATTTTATTAGGGTTTTTTATAAAGTATACAGGATCACATATACAAATAGTATTTAGTTTTTATAAATTATTTTACTTTTCTAACATTGGTAACTCCTACTGACTTTCTATATTATCACAGAACTTCCAATCAAAGTTTTGTTCCTGATTTAGTAACAATACATGTAAAAAGTCACCCTTCAGAAAAAGTTGGCTGCTTGAAATACTGTATTTCATTTAATATAAGATGTCACAATTTGTTAATATACACAATTATTTTCTCTCAACAATATGGGTATAGAGGGCAAGTACCTCAACATAATAAAGGTCATATACAACAAACCCACAGCCAACATCATACTTAACAGTGAAGAGCTGAAAGCTTTTCCTCTAAGATCAGCAACAAGACAAGGATGCCCACTATCCCCGCTGTTATTCAACACGGTACTGGAGTTCCTAGCCACGGCAATCAGACAACACAAAGAAATAAAAGGCATTCAGATCAGTAAAAAAGAAATCAAAGTGTCACTGTTGGCAGATGACATGATATTATACATGAAAAACCCTAAAGAATCCACTCCAAAACTACTAGAATATCTGAATTCAGCAAAGTTACAGGATACAAAATTAATACACAGATATCTGTTGCATTGCTATATACTAACGATGAACTAAAAGAAAGAAAAATTAGAAAAACAATTCCTTTCACAATTGCATCAAAAATAATACAAAACCTAGGAATAAACCTAACCAAGGAAGTGAAAGACCTATACTCTGAAAACTAGAAGACACTCTTGAGAGAAATTAAAGAAGACACCAATAAATGCAAATACATCCCATGCTCATGGGTAGGAAGAATTAATATTTTCAAAATGGCCATCTGCCTAAAGCAATCTAGATTCAATGCAATCCCTATCAAAATACCAACAGCAGTCTTCAAAACTAGAAGAAATAGTTCTAAAATTCACATAGAACCACAAAAGAACCCGAATAGCCAAAGCAATCCTAAGAAGGAAAAATAAAGTGGGGGGGATTATGCTCGCTGACTTCAAGCTTGACTACAAAGCCACATTAATCAAGACAATTTGGTACTACCACAAGAACAGAGCCACAGATCAATGGAAGAGAAGAGAGAGCCCAGATATAAACCCACATATATATGACCAATTAATATATGATAAAGGAGCCATGGACATACAATAGAGAAATGACAGCTCTTCAACAACTGGTGTTGGCAAAACTGGACAGCTATATATAAGAGAATAAAACTGGATTACTGTGTAACTCCATACACAAAAGTAAACTCAAAATGGATCAAAGACCAGAAACCATAAACCTCTTAGAAGAAAACACAGGTAAAACTTTCTTGAATATAAACATGAGGGACGTTTTCATGAACATACCTCCTCGGGCAAGGGAAACAAAAGAAAAATGAACAAGTGGGACTACATCAAACTAAAAAGCTTCTGTACAGCAAAACACATCATCAGTAGAATAAAAAGGCATCCTACAGTGTGGGAGAATATATTCATAAATGGCATATACGATAAGAGATTAACATCAAAAAAAAAAGAGCTCACACGTCTCAACACCCAAAAAGCAAATAATCTGATTAAAAAATGGGTAGAGGATCTGAACAGACACTTCGCCAAGGAGGAAATTCAGATGGCCAACAGGCACATGAAAAGATGCTCCACATCACTAATCATCAGGGAAATGCAAACTAAAACCACAAAGAGATTATAACTTCACACCAGTTAGGATGGCCGCCATCCAAAAGACAAGCAACAACAAATGCTGGCGAGGATGCAGAGAAAGAGGAAACCTCCTACACTGCTGGTGGGAATGTAATTTAATTCAACAATTGTGGAAAGCAATATGGAGGTTCCGCTAACAACTAAAAATAGGAATACCATTAGACCCAGGAATTCCACTCTAAGGAATTTACCCAAAGAAAACAAGATCACAGATTTAAAAAGACACATGCCACACATAATACAGGTGGCGGTGTGGGGCACGGGAAAGGCAGTATAGCCCAGAGAAGACAAGTAGTGACTCTATAGCATCTTATTGCACTGATAGGCAGTGACTTTAATGGGGTATGTGGTGGGGACTTGATAATGGGAGTAATCAAGTAACCACAATGTTGCTCATGTAATTGTATATTAATGATACCAAAAAAAAAACACATGCACCTCTGTGTTTATTGCAGCACTACTTACAACAGTCAAGACATGGAAGCAACCTAAGTGTCCATCAGTAGATGAATAGATAACGATGTGGTACATATACACAATGGAATACTATTCATACATAAAAAGAAAACAAATCCTACCATTTGCAACAACATGGATGGAGCTAGAGGGTATTACGCTCAGTGGAATAAGCCAGGTGGAGAAAGCATGTACCAAATGATTTCACTCATCTGTGGAGTGTAAGAATAAAGCAAAAACTGAAGGAACAAAATAGCAGCTGACTCATACCTGACACAAGTGGCGCCTACCAGCGACCACTTCTATCGCCATGAAAAGACAGAGGAATATGGTCGACACTAAGATCAGCCAGACAACCCCAGAGAGGGAGCCTAATGGGATGGACATGCATAATCTTCCTGAAAAAGAATTCGGAATAAAAGTCATAACCATACTGATGGATCTACATAGAAATATGCAAGAGCTAAGGGAGGAAGTGAGGGAAGTGAGGAAAGACAATGGAGAAAGGAGACAAGCGATGGACGGGCTTAGCAGCAGACTGGACGAGATGCAAAAGACTGTTAATGGAATAGAAATCAGAGAACAGGAATACAGAGAAGCTGAGGCAGAGAGAGATTAAAGGAGCTCTAGGAATGAAAGAATATTAAGAGAACTGTGCGACCAATCCAAAAGGAACAATATTCGCATTATAGGAGCACCAGAAGAAAAAGAGAGAGAAAAGGGATAGAAAGTGTCTTTGAAGAAATAATTGCTGAAAACATCCCCATGCTGGGGAAGGAAATACTCTCTCAGATAATGGAAGCCCACAGATCTCCCAACAAAAGGGACCCAAGGAAGACAACACCAAGGCACATAATAATCAAAATGGCAAAGATCAAAGATAAGGACAGAGTATTAAAGGCGCCTAGAGAGAGAAAAAAGATCAGCTACAAAGGAAAACCCATCAGACTATCATCAGACTTCTCAACAGAAACCTTACAGGCCAGAAGAGATTGGCATGATATATTTAACGTAATGAAATAGACGGACCTCGAACCAAGAATATTGTATCCAGCACGATTACCATTTAAATTTGAGGGAGGGATTAAACAATTCCCAGACAAGTGAAAGCTGAGGGATTTTGCCTCCCATAAACCACCTCTTCAGGATATCTTAAAGGGACTGCTCTATATGGAAGCACTCCTAAGGCTAAAAAGATGTCACCAGAGAAAATAAAATCATAGCAAAGAAAGCAGACCACCCAAATACTAACTAAAGGCAAAGAATAAAACACCTAGTATATAAAGAATGGAGGAAGGAGAAAAAGAAGGGAGAGAAATAAAGAATCAACAGACTGTGTTTACAATAACTTAACAAGAAAGTTACGTTAGACTGTTAGATAGTAGAGAAGCTACCCTTGAATCTTTGGTAACCATGAATCTGAAGCCTGCAATGCCAATAATTATTTATCTATCAATAATCACCCTAAATGTAAATGGACTGAATGCACCAATCAAAAGACAGAGTAATAGAATGGATAAAAAAGCAAGACCCATCTATATGCTCCTCACAAGAGACTCACCTCAAGCCCAAAGATATACACACACTAAAGGTGAAGGAATGGAAAAAGATATTTCATGCAAACAACAAGGAGAAAAAAGCAGGTGTTGCAGTACTTGTATCAGACAAAATAGACCTCAAAACGAAGAAAGTAGCAAGAGATAAAGAAGGACATTGCATAATGATAAAGGGGTCAGTCCAACAAGAGGATATAACCATTTTAAATATATATGCACCCAACACAGGAGCGCCGACATATGTGAGACAAATACTAACATAATTAAAGGAGGAAATAGAAAGCAATGCATTCATTTTAGGAGACTTCAACACACCCCTCACTCCAAAGGACAGATCAACCAGACAGAAAATAAGTAAAGACACAGAGGCACTGAACAACACACTAGAACAGATGGACCTAACAGACATCTACAGAACTCTGCACCCAAAAGCAGCAGGATACACATTCTTCTCAAGTGCACATGGAACATTTTCCACAATAGACCACATACTAGGCCACAAAAAGAACATCAGTAAATTCAAAAATATTGAAATACTACCAACCAACTTCTCAGATTATGAAGGTGTAAAACTAGACATAAGTTGTAGAAAGAAAACAAAAAGGCTCATAAACACATGGAGGCTTAATAACATACTCCTAAATAATCAATGGATAAATGACCAAATTAAAACAGAGATCAAACAATATATGGAGACTAATGACTACAATAACACAAAGCCGCAACTTCTGTGGGACGCAGCAAAGGCAGTTCTAAGAAGAAAAGTATATTGCAATCCAGGCCTATTTAAAGAAGGAAGAACAATCCCAAATGAATAGTCTAAAGACACAATTACTGAAATTGGAAAAAGAACAACAAATGAGGCCCAAAGTCACCAGAAGGAAGGAAATAATAAAGATCAGAGAAGAAATGAATAAAATTGAGAAGAATAAAACAATAGAAAAAAATCAATGAAACCAAGAGCTGGTTCTTTGAAAAAATAAACAAAATAGATAAACCCCTAGCCAGACTTATTAAGAGAAAAAGAGAATCTACACACATAAACAGAATCAGAAATGAGAAAGGGAAAATCACGACGGACCCCACAGAAATACAAGGAATTATAAGAGAATACTATGAAAATGTATATGCTAACAAGCTTGAAAACCTAGAAGAAATGGACTTCTTAGAAAAATACAGCCTTCCAAGACTGACCAAGAAAGAAACAGAAAACCTAAAGAGAACAATTACGAGCAAAGAAATTGAATCAGTAATCAAAAAACTACCTAAGAAGAACACCCCCGGGCCCGATGGATTCACCTCTGAATTTTACCAGACATATAGAGAAGAAATAATACCCATTCTCCTTAAAGTTTTCCCAAAAATAGAAGAGGAGGGAATACTTCCAAACTCATTCTATGAGGCCAGCATCACTCTAATACTAAAACCGGGCAAAGACCTCACCAGAAAGAAAATTACAGACCAACATCCATGATGAACATAGATGCAAAAATACTCAACAAAATATCCAACCGAATTAAAAAATAAATCAAGAGGATCATACACCATGATCAAAAGGGATTCATCCCAGGGAAGCAAGGATGGTACAACATTCAAAAATCCATCAACATCACCCACCACATCAACAAAAAGAAGAACAAAATCACATGATCATCTCCATAGATGCTGAAAAAGCATTTGACAAAATTCAGCACCCATTCATGATTAAAACTCTCAACAAAATGGGTACAGAAGGCAAGTACCTCAACATCATAGAGGCCATATATGACAAACCCACAGCTAACATCATACTTAACAGTGAGAAGCGGAAAGCTTTTCATCTAAGATCGGGAACAAGACAACGATGCCCACTCTCTCCTCTGTTACTTAACATAGTACTGGAGATCCTAGCCACGGCAATCAGACAAACAAAGAAATACAAGGCATCCAAATTGGTAAAGAAGAAGTCAAACTGTCACTATTTGCAAATGACATGATACTGTACATAAAAAACCGTGAAGACTCCACTCCAAAACTACTAGAACTAATATCTGAATTCAGCAAAGTTGCAGGATACAAAATTAACACAAAGAACTCTGTTGCTTTCCTATACACCACCAATGAGCTAACAGAAAGAGAAATCAGGAAAACAATTCCATTCACAATTGCATCAAAAAGAATAAAATACCAAAGAATAAACCTAACGAAGGAAGTGAAAGACCTATACCCTGAAAACTACAAGACACTCCTAAGAGAAATTAAAGAGGACACTAACAAATGGAAATTCATCCCATGCTCTTGGCTAGGAAGAATAAATATTGTCAAAATGGCTATACTACCTAAAGCAATCTACAGATTCAACGCAATCCCTATCAAAATACCGACAGCATTCTTCAATAAACTGGAACAAATAGTTCTAAAATTCATATGGAACCACAAAAGACCCCGAACAGCCAAAGCAATCCTGTCAAGGAAGAATAAAAGAGGGGGAATTACACTCCCTGACTTCAACCTCTACTACAAAGTTTCAGTAATCAAGACAATTTGGTACTGTCACAAGAAAAGACCCATAGACCAGTGGAACAGAATAGAAAATCCAAACATTAACCCAAACATATACAGTCAATTAATATTTGATAAAGGAGCCTTGGATATACAATGGGGAGATGACAGCCTCCTCAGCAGCTGGTGTTGGCAAAACTGGACAGCTACATGTAAGAGAATGACACTGGACTACTGTCTAACCCCATACACAAAAGTAAACTCAAAATGGATCAAAGACCTGAATGTAAGTCATGAAACCATAAAACTCTTAGAAGAAAACATAGGCAAAAATCTCTTGGACATAAACATGTGCGACATCTTCATGAACATATCTCCCTGGGCAAGGGAAACAAAAGCAGAAATGAACAAGTGGGACTATACCAAGCTGAAAAGCTTCTGTACAGCAAAGGACACCATCAGTAGAACAAATAGACATCCTACAGTATGGGAGAATATATTCATAAATGATATATGCAATAAGGAGTTGACATCCAAAATATATAAAGAACTCACGCACCTCAACAAACGAAAAGCAAATAATCCAATTAAGAAATGGGCAGAGGACATGAATACACACTTCTCCAAAGAAGAAATTCAGATGGCCAACAGACACATGAAAAGATGCTCCACATAGCTAATCATCAGAGAAATGCAAATTAAAACCACAAGGAGATATCACCTCTCACCAGTGAGGATGGCCAACATTCAAAACACAAACAACAACGAATGTTGGCGAGGATGTGAAGAAAAGGGAACCCTCCTACACTGCTGGTGGGAATGCAAATTAGTTCAACCATTGTGGAAAGCAGTATGGAGGTTCCTCAAAAAACTCAAAATAGAAATACCATTTGACCCAGGAATCCCACTCCTAGGAATTTACCCTAAGAATGCAGCAGCCCAGTTTCAAAAAGACAGATGCACCCCTATGTTTTTGCAGCACTATTTACAATAGCCAAGAAATGGAAGCAACCTAAGTGTCCATGAGTAGATGAATGGATAAAGAAGATGTGGTACGTATACACAATGGAATATTATTCAGCCATAAGAAGAAAACAAATCCTACCATTTGCAACAACATGGATGGAGCTAGAGGGTATTATGCTCAGTGAAATAAGCCAAGCCGAAAAAGACAAGTATCAAATGATTTCACTCATGTGGAGCATAAGAGCAAAGAAAAAAAAACTAAAAGAAAAAAACAGCAGCAGACTCACAGAACCCAAGAATGGACTAACAGCTACCAAAGGGAAAGGGACTGGGGAGGATGGGTGGGAAGGGAGGGACAAGCGGGAAAAGGGGGCATTACGATTGGCAGACGTAATGTTGGGGTGGACAGGGAGGGCGGTACAACTCAGAGAAGACAAATAGTGATTGTATAGCATCTCACTACGCTTATGGACAGTGACTGTAATGGGGTTGGTGCAGGGGACCTGATGAAGTGGGTAGTTTAATAACCATAATGTTGCACATGTAATTGTAGATTAATGATACCAAAATAAAATTTTAAAAATAACAGCAGACTCACAGAATCCAAGAATGGACTTACAGTTACCAAAGGTAAAGGGACTGAGGAAGAAGGGTGGGAAGAGAGGGATAAGGGGATTAAGGGGCATTATGATTAGCACACATAATATAGGGGAGACAGGGCGAAGGCAGTATAGCACGGGGAAGACAAGTAGTGACTCTATAGCATCTTAGTAAGCTGATGGACTGTGACTGTAATGGGGTATGTGTTGGGGACCTGATAATAGGGGGTACGTAGTAACCACAATATTCCTCATGTGAAACCTGAGCATAAGATTGAATACAATGATACCTTAATAAAAAATATACACAATTATTTTATATATCTAGAAAACAAAGTAATCAAGACAATTTGGTACCAGCACAAGAACAGACCCACAGACCAATGAAACAGACTAGAAAGCCCTGATATAAACCCAACCTTATATGGTCAATTAATATACGATAAAGGAGGCATGGACATACAATGGGGTAATGACAGCCTCTTCAACAGCTGGTGTTGGAAAAACTGGACAGCTACATGCAAGAGAATGAAACTGGATTATTGTTTAACCCCATACACAAAAGTAAACTAGAAATGGATCAAGGACCTGAATGTATGTCATGAAACCATAAAACTCTTAGAAGACAACATAGGCAAAAACCTCCTTAATATAAGCATGAGCAACTTCTTCCTGAACGCATCTCCTCTAGCAAGGGATACAAAAGCAAAAATGAACTCATGGGACTACATCAAACTAAAAAGTTTCTGTACGGCAAAGGACACCACCAACAGAACAAAAAGGCATCCTACATTATGGGAGAATATATCTGTAAATGACATACATATCCAACAAGGGGTTAACATCCAAAATATATAAAGAACTTAGATGCCTCAATACCCAAAAAGCAAATAACCCGATTAAAAAGTGGCAGAGAATATGAAGAGACAGTTCTCCAAAGAAAAAACTCAGATAGCCAACAGACAATGAAAAGATGCTCCACATCACTAATCATCAGGGAAATGCAAATTAAAACCACAATGAGATATCACCTCATACTAGTAAGGATGGCCAGCATCCAAAAGACTAATAACAACAAATGCTGGTGAGATGCGGAGAAAGGGGAACCTTCCAACACTGCTGGTGCGAATGCAAGCTAGTTCAACCATTGTGGAAAGCAATATGGAGGTTCCTCAAAAAACTAAAAATAGAAATACCATTTGACCCGGGAATCCCACTCCTTGGAATTCACCCAAAGAACACAACTTCTCAGATTCAAAAAGACATATGCACCCCTATGTTTACTGCAGCACTTTTTACAATAGCCAAGAAATGGAAGCAACCTAAGTGTCCATCAGTAGATGAATGGATAAAGAAGATGTGGTACATATACACAATGGAATATTATTCAGCCATAAGAAACAAATCCTACCATTTGCAACAACATGGATAGAGCTGGAGGATATTATGCTCAGTGAAATAAGCCAGGCAGAGAAAGGCAAATCCCAAATGATTTCCCACATTTGTGGAGTATAACAAGGAAGCAAAACTGAAGGAACAAAATAGCAGTGGACTCAGAGACTCCAAGAAGGAACTCATGGTTACCAAAGGGGAGGGGTGTGGGAGGGAGGGCGGGGAGGGTGGGAGAAGGGGATTGAAGGGTATTATGTTTAGTACACATGGTGTGGGGGATCAAGGGGAAAACTGTAGCACAGAGAAGGCAAATAGTTAATCTGTGGCATCTTAC